>CM037640.1:54291423-54351197 GCA_015227895.2 Colaptes auratus | reverse complement strand
TTCATGGAATCTAGTAGAAATGCCAGAACCATTCCCACCCAACTCTGTGATTTAAGCTTTCATCCATCTTAATCATTCATGCTGCTTCTGACTGCTGGCTTAAATCAATGGAGGGAAAAAAAAGAGTCTGTCAGTATGAACACCCCATGAATTAAAAACTAATCTCTGCTTGGTTCCTTTCATAAAGCTCTTTGTGGCTTACAGAAGGCTGAAAGCCACAATTAGCTGGCCAGACATTGAAAAAGGAAATGCACTGCCACCTTTGGCCCTACCTATTCTTTCTGCTTAAACTCAGCAAACATGGGGTTAAAAAGGAGTGACACACTTTGGGTTCTCATCTAATGTTTTAGCCGTACTTGTTGAATTGAATTGTCCTATAGCATCTCAGAGAACAGAGTGAACAGAGGTGGTGGAGCCACCATCACTGAGGTGTTTAGGAGAGAAGAGACTGGATGGGGTGCTTGGTGCCATGGTTTAGTTGATTAGATAGTGTTGGATGACAGGCTGGACTCGATGATCTCAAATGTCTCTTCCAACCTGGTTATTCTATTCTATTCTATTCTATATTGAACTTAATTCTTGCTGTAAATGTAGGTGTGCATTTCCTTGCTTCATAATAAATTATGTGCTAAACCATAAGGCCTGAGAAACACAGAATTCACAGATGAAATACATCATGTGGGGAAAGTTCCAAAACCTCACTTTTGTAGCACACACAAATAAGAAAATGCAACAGTAAAAACAGAATACTAGAGGCAACAAGACAGTAGGGACTTAATATGTAAAACATAAGAGGATGCTTTGTTAAAACAAGCCTGTGCAGCCCACTGTCCAATTCCTACTGCATAAAAAGCACTATCAGAAATTCTATGTTTGCTATATATCTAACACTGGAATTTGCATGGGCCTAACATCACCATCCATAAATCAAACACCAGACAGAAGGGACAGGCAGAAAGGGACCTAGGGGTACTGGTCGATAGCATGCTGAATATGAGCCAGAGGTGTGCCCAGGTGGCCCAGAAGGCCAATGGCATCCTGGCCTGGATCAGGAATAGTGTGGCCAGCAGGAGCAGGGAGGTCATTCCCTCCTGTACTCAGCACTGGTTAGGCCACACCTTGAGTAATGTGTCCAGTTCTGGGCCCCTCAGTTTAGGAAAGACTGCTGGAACATGTCCAGAAAAGGGCAACAAAACTGGGGAGGGATCTGGAGCACAGCCCTGTGAGGAGAGGCTGAGGGAGCTGGGGTTGTTTAGCTGGAGAAAGGAGCTCGGGGAGGAACCTTCTTGCTCTCTACAACTACCTGAAGGGAGGCTGTAGACAGGTGGGGGTTGGTCTCTTCTCCCAGGCAGCCAGTAGCAGAACAAGAGGACACAGTCTCAAGCTGCACCAGGGGAGGTTTAGGCTGGATGTTAGGAAGAAATTCTTCCCAGAAAGAGAGATTGGCCATGGGAATGGGCTGCCCAGGGAGGTGGTGGAGTCACCATCACTGGAGGTGTTTAGGAAGAGACTGGATGGGATGCTTGGTGCCATGGTTTAGTTGATTAGATAGTGTTGGATGATGGGTTGGACATAATGATCTCAGAGGTCTCTTCCAACCTGGCTAATTATATTCTATTCTACCAATTACCACTTTTAAGTAATAAATAACAAGGAAATAACTTTCTTATTAATATCTCTGACCAATATAGTCTTTAATGCTTACAGTTTCACTTGAGAAAACTGAATGGCTGTCATACAGTCTCAGAAAGAAAATTTAAGTGCTCTGAGGCCTGCACTTTAATAAAATGCACTTTAATAAATTGTAAAACTGCTAGACAACAGAAGGTATTGCAATTTCTTTGAGCTGGCTCTGTGACACAGAACAAAACAGCTTTACATTCTTATTAATGTCCTATAAATAACAACTTCCTTACACTAGTCACAAGAACTAGTGCCATTGTCCCCAAAGGTTGGACTGCCTCCTGCTAGCTAGAAGTACTGACAGGTGCGTGATGCAAGCTCTGCTATCACTTGCTGGTTCTTTTATGACTCATAGCATCCTCTACTCTGCAAGCAGAACTTCAAATGATGCTTGTACTCCTTAGAGTGCTGTAACTAAAGAAACTGAAACTCCCACAGGTTGTTCTCAAGTTCTGGAAACTTTCTATGTCGAGCCATCTTGTCAACTGCAGACAGTAAAGCTGCAGCAGCTGGGAAAGAGATGTAGGCAGACAAAAAATATTTGTGTATTTTTCCTCAAGATGTTTTCTTGTCTCAATGCTGAAACTTACAGATATATTTTTTTATTTATTTTTAAAGTCTCTTGAAAATAAATAAATAAATACATTCACTAACTTTGGATCAGTAATGGCTTTTCAATAACAGTAAGTGGCAGCGATTTCTTCCTTCTCTATAAAACAGTCTGTCAGCACTTCAAGAACACTGAGGGGAAAAAAAACACCAACCAAGAGTGTTGGTTGTTTTAATCTCAATTTAAAAGCCAAAAGAGTCAGTTTTAAGGACAGGGACAACTACATGGCATAGAACCAGCTTACCATTTCCTACACACATACAGGAACTTCAGAGAGTACACAGGTTATACAGGACTGGACCTGAAACACTGACTTTCATGACCAGTTGTGCTAATTATTTCATGAAACAAGGCTTTTTCAATAAAACAAATTGCCTATGTTTAGCCTGTACCTGGGGCTAAACTATAGCAGAGAATCACAGAACCATCGAATATTAGGGCTTGGAAGGGACCGCTAGAGGGACCGCCTAGCCCAACTCCCCTGCCAAAGCAGGATCACCTAGGGCAGGTCACACAGGAACACATCCAGATGGGTTTTGAAAAAATCTCCAGAGAAGACGACTCCACAACCTCTCCGGGCAGCCTGTTCCAGTGCTCCGTCACCTTCACCATAAAGAAGTTGCTCCTCACGTTGAGGTGGAACTTCTTGTGTTCCAGCTTATGCCCACTGCTCTCTCTCCTATCACTGGGCACCACTGAAAAGAGACTGTCACCTTGCATCTTGACATCCACCCCTCAGCTATTTACAGACATTATTAAGGTCTCCTCTCAGCCTTCTCAAGACTAAACAGCCTCAGTTCTCTCAGTCTTTTTTCATGGGAAAAGGAGAGAAAACCCAGGGGTTAAAATGGAACAGCAAAACGAATACCAATATAAAGTATACAGAGTTATACTCAGGAAGGCAGTCCTGAGGAGCAGGAAGAAGAGCAGTGAGGAGGAAACAGAGCAAGAACAGGAGCCCTAAGCAAACCTCCCCCTTTATATTGAGCTTGATGTTTATATTATGGGATACACTGAGGAGCCAGCTCAAGTCAGCTGCCCTGGCATGCTCAAAACTGCTAATGGCTGGCCTGTGATTCTGTCTCAGCAAAACCAGGACGTAGGTCTACTCCAAGCTGTATTTTTAGTACAAAATAATATTTTAATGCATTCAACCTTTTAATAACATTTAAAAGCGTTTCTCAGACACAGTTTGATGGGTAGTGTTACTCTTGCAGCTTCTATTCTACAGATTTTCTAACAAAGATGGTATAGCCTCCCCTTCTGAAGGTCTTTTTTCTCAGCTGTCCACGGATAGCAAACAGAACAAAAGTCAGCCTAGAAGACTAGAAGCAGACAATGGCTTTCTCCTAACTTTGCTTTGCTTGAAGCCTCATCAAAACAAACAAAAAAAAAGCCATTAATTGAAGCACTGTGAATCAGAAAGAGCTCCTCAGGTTGCATGTCCCAAGGCAACTTCACAGCCAATGCTGAAAACCTAGAGCCATACCAACATGACAGATGATGCTTAAGGGAAATTAAAGCGACAATAGAGGAAGCAAGATACTGGTGGTGAGGAGTGGAAGGATCACGGGCACATAGACAATAGAGGAGGAAGGGAAGAGTCATGGATGATGACAGGCCATTCTGGCAAGGGGCTGGGAATAAGCTGAACCAGGCAGACCTACCCTACAGGCAGTAATTGCTATCACACGTTTGTGTTTCCTCCTGTATAATGACAAGAGCCTAGAAAATCCTATTCACTGATAGATTTTAAATACCAGTGTGCATGCCAAAAGGCTTTACTTAAATCCTCATCATCCTGCATCATCCAACTGTGTACACAGACTTTCTTTTCACTTTTTATGTTTTAATTGCAAACATACCATGGGAGACAGTATGTGTAACTGAAAAAGGAAAAACCATTCTGCTCCATTTCTTCTCTGAAAGATTTGCTTAAACAATATTAAGTCTTCCTCAAACTGAGAAACAGTTTTTGCTAGTTACTCCACATCATTAAAATCTCAACACAAACATCACCAGCATAGCAGTTTCAAACAATAGAGCATACCAGTTTCTCATCTTTTTAACATCAAAAGGCTGCACACTTTTTATAACAGAACAAAAGCAAAGGGACATAAGAGAAAATTCAGGCATACAAACTAACACAGACTGGATAATATTGTCATTTGGGTCTGCATCAAAGAGTCACAGAATGTTAGGGGCTGGAAAGGACCCTGAAAGATCATCTAGTCCAACCCCCCCTGCCAAAGCAGGATCACCTAGAGTAGGTTACACAGGAATGCATCTGGGTGGGTTTTGAATGTCTCCAGAGAATGAGACTCCACCACCTCTCTGGGCAGCCTGTTCCTGTGTTTTCTCACCCTCACAGTGAAAAAGTTTTTCCTAATATTCATGTGGAACCTCCTATGCTCCAGCTTGCCCCCACTGCCCCTTATCCTATCATTGGACAGCACTGAGCAGAGCCTGGCTCTACCTACCTGAGACTTGCCCTTCACATATTTATAAACATGAATGAGGTCACCTCTCAGTCTCCTCCTCTCCAAGCTAAAGAGCCCCAGCTCCCTCAGCCTTTCCTCATAAGGGAGATGTTCCACTCTCCTCATCATCTTAGTGGCTCTGCACTGGACTCTTCAAGCAGTTCCCTGATGTCCTCCTTGAACCGAGGGGCTCAGAACTGGACACAATATTCCAGATGCAGCCTCACCAGGGCAGAGTAGAGGGAGAAGAGAACCTCTCTCGACCTACTGACCACACTCCTAATAAATAGCTGGCAAAACATTAAAAAAAAGGTATGCTTTTATGGATTTGCAGTATATTTGTTTAAAAAAGCTTAAACACTTTACACTTTTAATTGTTCTTTAGCCTTTCAAACTAAGACACAAGTTGCTAAAAGCTGCATTTCCTGGAACACACTAAATACCACTTAGAATAATGCAGTACAGCTATTTGGATTTTTTTCTAACTTGAGCAATGTCAGTGTGGGCAATAGCTGAGGAGTAAGAAGAGCATGTCAAATGAGGAACAAAATACTAGAAGAAATCATATGCAGAGTTTTGACAGAAGTGCAAAATAAATCAGAGAATAAACCTCCTTTCTTTTCCCAAGAGCAACTTCCTTTGTAACAATAGTAAGTAAAGAAGTTCTGACAGAAATGCAGAGCCTGACTTTCTATTTTCACTAACAACAATTCAAACGAATTCAAGAATGTTAACTTAATTGCACAATGAAATTAAAGGCCAGAATCTACCTTTAAGTTATTTGTGAATCTTAATTTTCAGGTGGCATTTGGCTTTTCTGTTCTCTCAATTTAGCATGGCTCAGTGAAGTTACATTTATGCTCTATCTGCAAAAACATCTCACGAGCTGCATGGTCAAGGCAGATTTACCAGCCTACCTGGGAGAACTAAAATCTTCTTGAAAAAGAAGCCTCTGGTTACTACAGATCTTTATTATACAGCACAAAATGCAATTTTAATAGAATCTGGCATCTACATTTTTCACAACTAAATTGCAGCACAATCTCCATCAAAACAATACCAAGAGTATTCTCTGCCATCATCAGCTACACTTAAAGCCTTGGGTATGCGATATTTGCATCCTAGGGTGACCATACTGAGTGTTTGATAGACCAGAGGGCAAATTCTGAAATTACAGGTCTATATGCAATGAAAAAAAATAATAAAAACAAGGTTAGGGAATTCTGACCACATCCAATAATTGTTAACTTAAGTCTTAACCCAGAGACTTGCATGACTTTGCCTGCACTCAAAACCATCAAGCATCATGGGGAACAAAAGGAATCAAATTAAAATCTTCTAATCATTATAACATACTTCTTTTTCTTGGGATTAATATAAGAATTTTACAACAGAACTCAGTGAAATCAGGTATTGCACAAAAAAAAGTAAGGAAATTCTTAATATGTAGCTTGAGCCTACATAGAAGAAAAGTTGTTCACCTTGCTTTCAACTTTGAGCTTCGGCTACTACACAACATACCCAGTTAAACAAGAATGGAATGGAATGGAATGGAATGGAATGGAATGGAATGGAATGGAATGGATCAGGTTGGAAGAGACCTTCAAGATCATTGCAACCAACACCATCTAATCAACTAAACCATGGCACCAAGCACCCCATCAAGTCTCCTCCTAAAATCAAGCAAGGGCTCTTTCTGAAGATACAACCCATCAGTGCCAAAACATTTAATCACAAAACTGTTCTCTTGATTTCAATACAGCAAAAACAGTATGAATTAAGTTTAGCAATTAACTTAAGACCTTACAAAGACTGATACACAAGACAGCCATGTGAATGATGTGACAAAAGCACAGCTACATCTTGCATTCATACTCAATTCTCCCCCTGTATTTTAATAGAGAATAGGGATGTGACCTTGCTCTGAAACATACCTCTTTCAGAAACTCTTCAAAGTCCTCATCTAAATCTTCTTTTGAAATTTGATGAGCCATAATCTGCAAGTGAATGTTACTTTCCCAACAATTGAACTGAAAAACTAACATTAAAGAAAAGAAGTTAAATAAAAGCTTCTGAAATAACAGGTAGCCTAGTGATTTGCTGCTTTCATAGACAGCTATAAGCAAAATTATCTACTGAACACAACAATCAATGCAAACATGCCTGAATTACCCAAGTTCCTTATAATCAAAATACTAATTTCCAGAACAACAGTTTCAGTATTTTAACTTTGAGGGATAAATACAATTCTTTTCATCATCTTTACATATTTCTTCACAAGGCAGCTCTCTTCACTACCCACACTTAAGCATTTTGTCAATGATCAAACAAGCATCCACTGCAGTAATACTGCCCATCTGTTTTAAGGGCTTTTCATTAATTTCTATGTTACTCTTCCAAAACTGGAGGCCTCTGACATTTTAAATATCATTTCATCATCTCTGTTGTGCTTGGGACTCAATAAACAATACATACATGGAAATCTTTGAAGATTAGACGAAGACATTTGATTTGATCTGTCCTGACACAGAAAGCAAATGGCACTTGCTCCCCTTCCATTCCCAAAAGCCTGTGTTGACCTGTCAGGTATAAAATATGCCCCATACTTAAGGTGTTGCAAAGCTTTTGTATATCATGCAGCTCACACATATGGCTACCTTCAAAACCGCATATGGAAAGCAGCATTACACTAACCAAGCCTCTTCCAGGTTGAAAAGTGCTATGTAAACATAAAAATGGCTAAACATTTGCAGAAATGCTTTTACCATTAAAAAAAACCCTTCACCCACTATGGAATCCTCCCAGTATACAGGACTGTTACCTACCTAGTAAATCGATTTTGACAGGTGAGTTGTGACAACTGCTTCCTGCTTTCACTCCTTATTCATCCGTAGACCACCCGACACTTCAGCTCTGGCAGTTAAAAAACACACAGAGAAGTTATAGCAGACTGCCCAGCCTTTGAATTCAACAAGATATCCTTATGTAAGCACTTGGACAATATCTCTGAAAACATGGTAAGAAGATTAAGAACGTAACCTCTCATGACACACATAATCCTGTCTCCTTTTATACTTTTTCATCAAAGAACACTAGATGCTGAGTATCAGATGCTTTAACAGTTTACCAGCTGTGCCAAACACTTGAGCAAGGGGAGTACACTTAATTCCAGCCTTGCCAGAAACACAAACTGATTCTCCTGACATTATCTGCGCTTCTACCTTATAATTACAGCTTTTATTAAAACTAACAATATAAAACTTCCTTTTTTAAATAGACAAGCAGCACGCCAGGCAGTCTCCATAACAGAAGCTTACAAACATACATTACCCCTGGCAAACATACCAGCCATACCTTTAGAATTGGAGACTCATGACTTTGTACATAAACCAAACAAGTCTCTTGCAGAAGTTTGGGGAAGGTAAAGGCTAAACCGCAGTGATGAAGTCAAGCTTAGACAGCCTAACACATTTTATGTAATCTTTTAATCATCCCAGCGCTAGAACCAGATGTGACCTGATCCTCCTCCGGCTTCCACTAAAGCATACGCTGAGCAGGCACAGTGGCAGCCGGGCAGCAGCCCTGGAGCCGGCGGGCAACGACTCTACGGCAATCCTCCAGCCCCGTTCTCCCCCAAGTCCCGGGAGCGCTGGCGAGGGCGTGTGAGGACCCCTGGCAGTGCGGGGTCTCGGAGACGGGCGGCCAGGTGGCAGAAGGGCAGCCCCCGACGGGGCAGCGCCAGGCCGAGCTGGTGGGCAGAGCTAGCTCCGCAACCCGAATGGATGCCCACGAGAGGGGCGGGGGGCAGGAGAGGAAGCGGCTCAGATACCCGCTGCTGTACCTCGCCTCGGGGCACCGGGAGCGTACCTGGGCTGAGATAGGCCCTCTTGGCCACGGCCGCCTTCCGCGCTAGCGGCACGGTTACCTAGGAAACCCTCCCGGCCACCGTATCGCCCGCCAAAATGACCGCGCGGGTGGTATCACGTGATCTCGCCAAATCCGCCGGCTGGCCTCTACCCCCGCGCCTCTCCGCCTCGCGTGGGAGACACGTGACGGTGGGGAGGGGAGGGAGGGTGAAGGGGGGCGGTACCCCCCCCACCGGCCATTACTACCGTGGCAAGGAGCGCCTCGCCTCGGCTGGGCCCGCCCTGGCCCGGGCCAAGCGGCTTGAGACGGAAGTCACAGCACGGTGACGTACTGCGGCGATCCGCGCCGAGCGTGCGGAGTGGCGCCGCCTGCTGGGCGGCGGTCGTGCAGCGCTGGCGGGTAGCGGCGCGGGGGAAGTCGGGCAGGGTCGTGCTGCGCCGCCGCTCACTTCTTCCACCATGAGAGGTCACGCCAGGATAAAGCAGCAGTCTCCGGCTGCCGCTCCCGCCGAGGCAGTGAGGCCCGGCCGCGCACCTGCCTCCGGCGAGTTGCGAGCGACCAGGGAGTTTGAGGGCGGAGGCGGGTGCTGGCTACAAGGGCTGCTCCGTGTGCCCCCCAGGGCCGGGCTCGGGGCCCTCCGGCCGTCTCCCGGCGGGCTGCTGGCACCGAGAGCTGTAGCTGGGCGGCAGCTTTATTCCCTCCCCTCCGCTGTCGTTCTCCTCAGCTGGCTGCCGGCGTACGTTCTGTCTTCAGCCTCCTGGGCGCTGCGCAGGAGCCTGTGGTGAAAGCGGGGGAGTTACAACTGAGTTCCGTTTGTCTTTCCGTTTGGAGGCGATGCCAGGCCCATGCAGAGGACCACCCGTGTTCCCGTCACGAAGCCTGTAGGGCTAACGCTGTTGCCACCTGCAGCCAAGATCTGTTCATCCAAGTGTCTGAGAGACAGGCTTCGCCAGCAGTCGTTCATCTGGTCTTTTGGAAAAGCGCGATGGAAAGAGTTAACAGCGTGGTGTTTTCCCTCTGCCAGGGTCGAACCCAAACCATCCTTCCTCTCTTTCACACACAAATCTCCCATCTAAACCTTTCCGAACGTTTCAGCCTCCGATGTCAGCTGCTGTGCTTTCGGTGCAATATAGCACATCTCTGGAGATGTTTTAAGTACACAAGAGAAATTAATGACCCCTGTTGCCCTGACCACTGTCTCTCAAATAACCACAAGAACAATTGCAGTTGTCCTTGTGATAAACTGAAAATTCTTCTTTTAACAGAATAACAGCGTTAATAAACTTCCTCTCGTTAGCTGAAATGCTGGAATGCAGGAAAGGGGGAAGGAGTTGGCAGACAGCCTTTTACATAGATAAGGAATAGCAGGATTTTTCAGTAATTCTGTTAGTCTTAGACAAGATGATCTTTTGTGTAAGATAAAGGACATCTGAATGATATGTATGTTTCTGTTATTTTTAGGTAGATGACCTTTGTATAGATAGGAAGCATCTGGACTCTTTCTGTGAAATATTGACATACCTCTGTCACTTCAGACAGGTAACTTTTTTTATAAATACAGTACAGTACAGTACAGTACAGTAAAGGTTTGTCCAAAACCCTCTGAAGACACACAGGTCTTTTGAAATGATTCTACCTGTGTCAGGCGCCTAAATAGAAGCATAACACAAGAAACTTACTGAGTCTCTTGTGTCTTTCTCTAAGTCACTTGCATGTGCTCTCCAGCCAGGGTCTGCCAGTTGTGTTTGTTGTGAGAGTCACGTTGCTTTCCGAATTTTTTACACCAGCGTTTAGTAAATGGCAAAATAAAAGAGGCTCACTTAAAGGATACAAATGGATATTGTTCACATAGCGCACACCCACATTTTGATTCTGTGTTGGGCTGTCTTGGAACGAAAAGATTTTGAAAGGAAAGTTTCTTCAGCGAACATTGGGTACTCATCACGAGTGAGAAAGTAGTTGAAACCCTGTTACTGTCTCTCATTTCCTGTTAGCTTGAGAGATAAAGACTGCACTTCCAATATGGCCTTTATGTATCCCAGACTTTTCTTTCATGCAAGTATAAATTGTCTTTTAAATTCAAAGAAGTAAGGAAATACGAGCTCTGTATTTTCCACCCAAGTTTATAGGAATTACTTTGCTAAAGGTGCTGCAGCACTTCTTTTCAATCAGGCCTTTTGTCTGCAGATGGGGTGTTGCATTTCCATTTGCAAAGCGTGGGCCATTTATTTGGGCTTTGTGCACGATTTCTGCCGCTGTCTATGGGAAATGTGGGAGCTGATCAAGGACAGAATGCCCACATAAACTAATATGCTAGAACGATTTGTTAAGCGTGACAGCCTACTGCTGGTGAAAACAGCACTTTCAGGCGTTTGCTCTTTTCTCTCATCTCATGAAAAGGCCTGGAGTGAGGCAGGAGCATTTAAAGAGAAATATGGAAATTAATTAAGGGATGTCAGTCTGATGCTGCATGCCTTGATCCTGCTCAGATTGAAGCCAATGCAAATTTATGCTGTTAACTTCAAAGTGATAGCCACACCATCACTCATCGATCATAAGAGTTACTTCATATATAACCAAAGAATCACATCAAGGGTTCAGACCTGCAAGCTGCTAAAAGGTTCTTGCACATTGAAGCCTTTCTGTTTGCAGAAGTATGTTCAAAGAGCCTCTCACAAAGTCTAGAAAAATGTGTAGAGGGATCAGTGCTGTTGGAAACTTCGGTGCCCCCATATGGGAAGGAAAAAAAAAACCCACAACCAACCCAAACCACTCTGGATGACTGTGGTGAAGGAGGCATTGCCTGGTGTTGAAATGTCATCCAACGCATTCAAATAACATGCACAATAGCCACTTGAAAGATTTTAATTTCCTTCTAATGCCAACCAGTTGGGGAAGTTTTCTCAAGAGCTCTTAACAGTGGAGTTTAAAAAATCCAGAGAGCAGGGCTTGCCACGAATTTCAGCCAGGAACGTGGCAATTTGGGCAGCAATGCTAATAAAAGCGGAAGGGTGGTCACAAATTCTGAAATGGATCCTGCTGGACAGAACCCCAAATTAGGAGGTAAAATTCCTGCTCTGCTGACATGGGTAGGAAGCCTTTGTTGACTTCTCTGAAAACAGATTTTGCTGCCTGTAGTCATCGGCTTCTCATTTAAATGTGGTATGTGTACACTTAACACTTTTTCCTTCCCCCCTTCCTCCCCCCCCTCCCCCCAATGGCCAAAATCTAAGACTTCACATATTAGTATAATAATTTCAAACAATTAATGGCAAAATTAAAAGGGATAGAATATCCATACTCCTGTTTTTCCACGTCTGATTTTCAGATTCTTATCATCCATAAACGTCAGTGGGGAAAAAGACATCAAATAAGAGAAGAAACAAAACATCTGCCACATCCACTTTGGCTGAGACATCCCATTAGATAGTGTTTCAGTACTGAACTTGCAAATATGTGAAATGTGAGATAATGATAATAAATGTTTAGCCATATTCTTGGTGATGTTTTCTTAAAAGGTTTAACAGTTTCATACTGAATGAAAAGCAAACAAGCAGTGGCGAATTAAGAAGATGAAACTGCCTCCTCTGTGCTTGCCCACTGTGATAATACTTCCTTACATGACTGTGCAATAAAAAGCCCTTTCCACTGTGCACATCAGGAAGAGGAAATCCTTCCATAAACGTACAGGTTGCACAGGAAAGAGGGAAAAATTACAGAATACAGAATTAACCAGGTTGGAAAAGACCTTTGAGATCAGCAAGTCCAACCTATCACCCAACACTGTCTAATCAACTAAACCCTCATGGCCTCATCCAGTCTTCTTGTAAACACTGCCAGTGATGGTGACTCCACCACCTCCCTGAGCAGCCCATCCCCATTGCCAATCTCTCTTTCTGGAAGAATTTCTTCCTAACATCCAGCCTAAACCTCCCCTGGCACAGCTTGAGACTGTGTCCTTTTGTTCTGGTGCTGGTTGCCTGGGAGAAGAGACCAACCCCCACCCGGCTACAACCTCCCTTCAGGTGCTTGTAGAGAGCGATAAGGTCTCCCCTGAGCCTCCTCTTCTGCAGGCTAAGCAACCCCAGCTCCCTCAGCCTCTCCTCACAGGGCTGTGCTCCAGACCCCTCACCATCTTTGTTGCCCTTCTCTCGACACATTTGAGCATCTCAACATCTTTCCTAATCTGAGGGGCCCAGAACTGGACACAGGACTCAAGGTGTGACCTAATCAGTGCTGAGTACAGAGACAGAACGACTTCCCTGCTCCTGCTGGCCACACTATTTGTGATCCAGGCCCAGATGCTATTTGCCTTCTTGGCCACCTGGGCACACTGCTGGCTCATGTTCAGCCTACCATCAGGTCCCTTTCTGCCTGGCTGCTCTCCAGCCACTCTGTCCCCAGCCTGTAGCACTGCATGGGGTTGTTGTGGCCAATGTGTAGCACCAGGCACTTAGATGTGTTCAATCTCCTGCTGTTGGACTCTGCCCTTCTGTCCAGCCTGTGTGGAGCTGTCTGTAGAGCAGGTAGCCTGGCAATGTTTAGTTACGACTAGATATAATATAGTTCACCTAACTCTAATTTCAGTTTAAAAGATCGGTTTTAATACTTTCACTTTTGTTTCACTGTGGGTCTTGTTTTCTTCCATCACTGATCCTCAGATCCCAAGGGCCAGATTTATGGCTGACTGTGTTGTGGTAGCAAGCCTGAACTCAACATCTCACCCACTGGGTCTTTTCCATCATGCAGTTTTTTCCACCGGCTCAGAACGAAATTCTGTGTTGTGTTTCAAATTACTCCAGAGGCTTACGCTGCTAATCTTATTTCTGCTTCAAACTAGCATCCCTTGAACAGAGCTGCAGGTTTGGAAGCTGGGCTGTCATGTTGCTGGCCATTTCCCAGCTTCTGGAAGTTAGCAGATGTGTACCATTTCCAGACTTTTTAAAGCGGATTCTCACTTTGGCTCATTTGTGTAAATGCTTAATTGCCTTAATGTTGTGCCTTGTGCTGCCAATTTTTCAGCTCCTCTGGAACAGAGGAAGAGCAAGACTGCTGTAAACCCTTTCATATCATAGAGAAAATTCTGCTGTTGCCAGCAAATGTAGTAGTTAAATGTTCCTTCAAGGGTGTGAATGTTTACAGTCCGTAATTATAGCTGCTTCTCACTCTCCATTTAAAAGAAGTGTGTCTGCCCACATGTAACACTGCTTTTTCTCCCATTTCCTGATTCTCTGTGAACTTGCTGGGCAGTGTTGCTCTGCTGCATAATCACAGAATTGTCAACCTCAAGGATCATCTAGTTCCAACCCCCCTCCCATGGGCAGGGACACCTCACACTAGATCAGGTTGCTTAGAGCCACATCCAGCCTGGCCTTAAAAACTTCCAGGAATGGGATTTCTACCCTCCAGCCAGTGGAACAAGACCTCTCCTTCTCTGAGCATTCACTTTTGACAAATCCTGGGAGAATTATTGTGCAAAGATAGCTACAACATTGCTGGTTTTGACCAACCAGCACATTTGAATGAGCCTAACCTGCCCTATGCCTCCTGCAGGTCCTTTTTCACTGGTGAGAATTCTTAGTACTTGGCATCAGGCATCCCAACTACAACTTCTGCTCTACATGGGGACTGAAGAAACACTTAGAATCATAGAATGGTCTGGGTTGGAAGGGGACCTCCAAAGGTCATCTAGTCCAATCCCCCTGCAGTCAGCAGAGACATCCTCAACTAGATCAGGTAGCCCAAAGCCTTACTGAGCCTCACCTTGAATATCTCCAGGGATGGGGCCTCAACCACCTCCCTGGGGAACCTGTTCCATCACCCTCATGGTAAAGAACTTGTTCCTAACATCCAATCTAAGTCTGCTCTTTTCTAGTTTGAAGCCATTGCCCCTTGTCCTACTGCTGCAGGCCTTTGTAAACAGCCTCCCTATCCGTCTTGTAGCCCCCTTCAGGTACTGGCAGGCTGCTGTTAGGTCTCCCTGGAGCCTTCTCCAGGCTGAACAACCCCAGCTCCCTCAGCCTGTTATTGTAGCAGAGGTGCTCCAACCCCCTGATCATTTTTGTGGCCCTCCTCTGGACCCGCTCTATCAGGTCCATGTCCTTCCTGTATTGAAGGCTCCCGACCTGTACACAGTACTTGGTTGCTTGCTAGATTTCAGTCCATTTGGGTTTTATTGTTGCTCTTTTGATGGGCTTTGCCTTGTACATGATTTTTACATCCCCCCTGTCAAGACTTTGCTTGCAACTGATGTCGTTTACCTGGACCTGAGCAAAGCCTTTGACACTGTCCCACACCACATCCTGGACTCCAAGCTGGTGACACATGGGTTTGATGGATGGACCACTAGATGGATAAAGAACTGGCTTGATGGCCGCACCCAAAGAGTGGCTGTCAATGGGTCCATGTCCCAGTGGAGGCCAGGGACAAGCAGAGTCCCTCAGGGATCAGTCCTGGGACCAGTCTTGTTCAACATCTTTGTGGGTGACATGGACAGTGGCATCGAGTGCACCCTCAGCAAGTTTGCTGATGACACCAAGCTGTGTGGTGCAGCAGACACGCTGGAGGGAAGGGATGCCATCCAGAGGGACCTTGACAGGCTGGAGAGGTGGGCACAGGCCAACCTCATGAGCTTCAACAAGACCAAGGGCAGGGTCCTGCATCTGGGTTGAGGCAATCCCAGGCACAAATCCAGACTGGGCAGTGACTGGCTGGGGAGCAGCCCTGAGGATAGAGACTTGGGGGTGCTGGTGGACGAGAAGCTCAACAGGAGCTCTCAATGTGCACTTGCAGCCTGGAAAGCCAATCAGATCCTGGGCTGCACCAGGAGAAGTGTGGCCAGCAGGTCAAGGGAGGTGATTCTCCCCCTCTACTCAGCTCTGGTGAGACCCCACCTGGAGTACTGCCTCCAGTTCTGGAGCCCCTATTCCAAGAGGGATCTGGAGGTGCTGGAACATGTCCAGAGAAGGGCCACGAGGATGATCAGAGGGCTGGAGCACCTCTCCTGTGAGGACAGACTGAAGGAGTTGGGGCTGTTCAGTCTGGAGAAGAGAAGGCACCCAGGTGACCTCATTGTGGCCTTCCAGTATCTGAAGGGGGCCTACAAGAAGGCTGGGGAGGGACTTTTCAGGATATCAGGTAGTGATAGGACTAGGGGGAATGGAATGAAGCTGGAGGTGGGGAGATTCAGGCTGGATGTGAGGAGGAAGTTCTTCCCCATGAGGGTGGTGAAGCCCTGGAATGGGTTGTCCAGGGAGGTGGTTGAGGCCCCGTCCCTGGAAGTGTTTAAGCCCAGGCTGGATGAGGCTCTGGCCAGCCTGATCTAGTGTGGAGTGTCCCTGCCCATGGCAGGGGGTTGGAACTAGATGATCCTTGTGGTCCCTTCCAACCCTGACTGAAACTATGAAACTATTTTTTGTTCCTCTTGTCTCACTTTCTCCCCAAAGTCACCATCTGAACTTCAAACCCTCATCTGCCCCCAATTCTCCGTTTTGTTGTGGTGGTACGTAAAAACTTTTGTAATCATTTTTTTTTCCTCCTCTTTGTGTGGAGAAGCACTGTATATCTTCAGAAAAAAAAAAAAGAAGAAGATAAATATTTTTATTGAAAATTCTTAGTGGCTTAGTCAAGATTAGACTCAGAAAACTCAGCAAAGAAAAATGAAGTGTTCCGATCCGCTAAGATTTTTCAGACCTGTAAAATCTCTCGTTAATCCTGACAACATATCTGCCTAACACTGGCATGAATATGAGCTTTGCATTTCAGATTTTTCACTTGGTTATTTTTAGGTCTCCTGAAGCCTGGGAAATAAGAAATATAACCGCTTTGAACAGTCTGAAAGAGCCAACTCTGCAGGGCCTCTGAATCTGATTAGATAAAACAACAAAGAGGTTCTGTTAGGGCAGAGGCAGGAAGAACTAAGGTGGGTGGCAATATCTGTCATAACTCAGGGGAAATGTAGCCTCAAAGCACTCAAAAGTGGGTGAAAAAAATAACAAGCAATAGACAAGTTTCCCACATCTTGGGTCACTCTCCAAATGTAGTTTGGAGAAGTTTCTCTGTGCTCCAACGAAACAAAACAAACCCAAAAACCACCCCAACACTTTAAAAAGCACAATAAACAGCACATGCATGTGTGTTTGTCTGAAAAAGCTGATTTAGGGGAACATCACTGCAGATAAGTATACAAAAAAGCACAGTGTGGCAAATGCCATCACATTCATGGGTACAGAAACAGTCTGAGAAACTTCAGTGATAGGTTTGTCATTTTCAGCCTTTTCCTCTGCAAATAAGGTAGGTTTAGGATTGCCACAGGAGATCTCCCCTTAAAATGCAGCTAGTCATAAGATCACATTTTATCCTACTGGCTGAAAAAGGATCAAACACTTGTGTTCAGTGCAACTGGGAGGTCTTTCAGGGGTTTTAATTTAAAAGGGATCCTTTTTATTGGGGTGATGGGATCATGGAACACCCACTCAGCCAAAGATCATGCTTCCTGATTTCAGTGCAGGATGCTTAGTTTGGGTGGGAATACCTGCTGAAGTGAGGAGTGTGGTGGGTAGAAGGAAAGGTTTGTGCATCTTCTCATGACAATCACTCTGAATGTTTTCAGCATTGCTGTGCATCCACAGTGTTGAGATTTGTCTCAGAGGCTGGGAGCATTACCTGTCAAAACTCACTGCTGCATGCCCCACAACAGTGATGACTGCAGCTGAGAAGTCATAGAATGGCTTATGTTGGAAGGGACCTTAGAGATCATTTAGTGCAATCTCCCTACCATGGGCAGGGACAGATGTGGCTGCTCAATGCTCATGCAGCCTGGCCTTAAACACTGCCAAGGAGGAGGCATCAACAACCTCCTCGGGAGGCCTGTTCCAGAGTCTTGCCACGCTGGTACTGAAGAACTTCTTCCTAAGTTCCTGTTTAAACCTACTCTCTCTCAGCTTCAAACCATTCCCTCTTGTCCTATTGCTAGACACCCTTATGAAACCCTCCAGTTCTGGAGCCCCTATTACAAGAGGGATCTGGAGGTGCTGGAAGGTGTCCAGAGAAGGGCCACGAGGATGATCAGAGGGCTGGAGCACCTCTCCTATGAGGACAGACTGAAGGAGTTGGAGCTGTTCAGTCTGGAGAAGAGAAGGCTTCGAGGTGACCTAATTGTGGCCTTCCAGTATCTGAAGGGGGCTACAAGAAGGCTGGGGAGGGACTTCTCAGGCTATCAGGTAGGGATAGGACTAGTGGGAATGGAATGAAGCTGGAGGTGGGGAGATTCAGGCTGGAGGTGAGGAGGAAGTTCTTCCCCATGAGAGTGATGAAGCCCTGGAATGGGCTGTCCAGGGAGGTGGCTGGGGCCCCATCCCTGGAGGTGTTTAAGACCAACCTGGATGAGGCTCTGGCCAGCCTGATGTAGTGTGGGGTGTCCCTGCCCATGGCAGGGAGGTTGGAACTAGATGATCCTTGTGGTCCCTGATACTATGGTACTATGAAAACTCCCTCTCCAGCCTTCCTGTATGTGACAGTTTTAGGCTGTGCCTAAGAAATTTTCCACAGATCTTGAACAGAAAGTGATAGAATGTAAATAAATTACCATTTGATGTTAAAAGGGAAAATAATGATAAGGCCTAAGTAATCCCATTGGTCTGATAGCTATCATATAGTTAGTTGTATAAACTGACTTTGTTCTCTTTCTTGGATCTTCACTCTAGCAGATACTAGCTCTGGCTTCTGCTGGCTTTGGCTGTGTTCTTCTTGTGGTTAAGTACTAACAGTAACTCTCTGCTCTTCTTTCTCTTGTCCCATGTACAGGGGCAGAAGGGGGAGGGAGAGGAGGAAGCTGTTGGTAACCCCCTGGTTTTGTCCAGAGGGGTTCTTGTGTTGTTTATAAATTGTAAATGCATGCAAATATTGTATATTCTGTACATATTCATTGCATTCCATATTTCAGATTGCAGTTTTGCTTGTAGATATAGCTTCATTTGCTTTCTACTGAGCTGGTCTGGCAATTTTATGTTGGAGGGAATTTTCAGCCCACCACACTGTAGGATCCCTTCAGGTATTGGAAGCCAGCTCTAAGGTGCCCCTGCAGACTTCTCTTCTCCAGGCTGAACAACCCCAGTTCCCTCAGCTTATCCTCATAGAAGAGGTGTTCCAGCCCAGCTATGAGGATAGGCTGAGTGAGCCTAGCAAGGAACATTGTGCTTGTTCCTTGTATGGAGGGAGGTGTGCCCAGCTGGCCAAGAAGGCAAATGGCATCCTGGCCTGTATCAGAAGTAGTGTGGCCAGCAGGAGAAGGGAAGTCATCCTGGCCTGTATCAGAAGTAGTGTGGCCAGCAGGAGAAGGGAAGTCATCCTGGCCTGTATCAGAAGTAGTGTGGCCAGCAGGAGAGGGAAGTCATTCTGCCCCTGTGCTCAGCACCGGTTAGGCCACACCTTGAGTACTGTGTCCAGTTATGGGCTCCTCAATTGAAGAAAGATGTTGAGTTGGTCTCTTCTCCCAGGCAACCAGTGACAGAACAAGAGGACACAGTTTCAAGCTGTGCAGGGGAAGTTTAGGCTTGATCATAGAAGGAAGTTCTTCACAGAAAGAGAGATTGGCCACTGGAATGGGCCGCCCAGGGAGGTGATGGGGTCAGCATCCCTGGAGGTGTTTAATAAAAGCCTGGATGAGGCATTTAGTGCCATGGTTTAGTTGATTAGATGGTGTTGGGTAATAGGTTGGACTTGATGACCTCAAAGGTCTTTTCCAACCTGGTTAATTCTGTGTATGAGAACAGCCCCTCCAAACTGTTCCTTATTTGTGTGTAACTGCTGATATTTCTCTGGTAACTCCAGGTCTGCCTTCCCTGGGGCATAGCAGCAGGTGCATTCATGTATGGTAACCAATGCTAATCCAGTACCTATTTGCATTGTGGTTCACACACACACACCCTCCTACCTTGATGGCCTGATGGTGTTCAGCATGCTGTCATGGCTCCTTGCACTGAAATGGAGTGTTGGAGCTGTAAGCACCAGAGTTTAAGCTTGATGGGCAGTCTACCTGACTCTTTTCAACTTCTGGCAAAAGGCTTGTGGCAGTTATGCTGCCGAGGTAGTAATTTCACTAAGCAGTTAGTTACTGGCCAAGATTGTCTTCTGGCTTGAAAGGTCATTACTTTGTTAATGGGTCTCTTGCTTTGCCACTTACTAGCCTGTATTTTTAGAAAGAAAATTTGGAATGACCATTAATTTGTTTGCCAGGAGTTTGATTTAACTTTTTAACCAGTAATGTATTCCACAGTTTCCCTGACTTTGTGTCTGTTATAGAGAAGTATTCCTGTGAACCAAGCAGCTTGTTAGTGGTATTTCTATGGCACTTTCAGCAGGCTAAAGGCAGTGTACATTTGGACAGAAGAGGTGGAGTGAAAATTTTATCCCAATTTCCTTTTCCTCATTATAGTTTCATCCTCAAACACAAGCCCTACAAGGAGAGGCTGAGCGAGCTGGGATTGTTTAGCCTGGAGAAGAGGAGGCTCAGGGGAGACCTTATTGCTGTCTACAACTACCTGAAGGGAGGTTGTAGCCAGGAGGGGGTTGGTCTCTTCTCCCAGGCAACCAGCACCAGAACAAGGGGACACAGTCTCAAGCTGCACCAGGGGAAGTTTAGGCTGGAGGTGAGGAGAAAGTTCTTCACTGAGAGAGTCGTTAGCCATTGGAATGTGCTGCCCAGGGAGGTGGTGGAGTCACCATCCTTGGAGGTGTTCAAAAGGGGATTGGATGTGGCACTTGGTGCCATGGTTTAGTCATGAGGTCTGTGATGACAGGTTGGACTTGATGATCTTTGAGGTCTCTTCCAACCTTGGTGATTCAGTGATCCTAAGCTGATCTGATCCATATTTTTTAATTTGTTTTCAAATCATACTGTGAGGTTCAGACTTGCATTCCTGCACAGGGCATTGAGCATCAGGTCTTAAAAGCTGACAGGACAAAATTAGATCCTTGCCAAGAATTGTTGCCTATGCAAGTTCTGCTTCATGGACTGCCCAGATGGATGTGTAAGAAGCCCTTTTCCCCCAGTGTATGGGAAGAAAAGGTAGATGAGTGCACACAGATACCTTTTTTTTTGGTATGTGGCTAGAACTGATACTCAGATGTAATAACAAAAACCCTGGGCATGTGTTAACTGGCATCCATGGAGGGGACAGGGTGACTGTTACAAGTCTCTTCTCTGTGTGAACCAAGTTCATGTGCTTGTTGATGTAATGTAGCTATCATCCTCCTGCACATGGAGACACAGGACCTGGTCCCTGCTGATTGTTCCAATGCTGTTAGTATGGAGCTGGAGGATGAGGAGGTCAGTACAATCTGAGGTGTCCTCTACTGCTTGGGGCCATTTCAGCTAGGTGCAGATCCCTCACCTACAACATGTTTTTAGTATGCCACCTTTGTTGCCCTGTGCTGGTGGTGCTTGACAAAGAGATTTCATTCTCCACCAGGCAGAGCAACCTTTCTGGGGTCAGCATGTGTCCTCCTTTTTTGGTTTATTTTTCTGTACTTGGAAATGAAGATAATCTAAACCAACGTTTCTTGTACAGAAAACAAAAGCTAGTCAGATAGGTACTAAGGAAAGGAAAACCTCACCATTCTGAAACTCAAATACAGACAGGGAGAAGATTTTATTTATTTTTTGGTAAACAGTGCCTTAGGCAGGGATATGACCTGTCATTACTTGGAGATTTGCAGCAGCTGAACATTTGGCCTCTCTCTGCCACCCACCTAGTATCAAAAATGCCACCAAGAGATCGGCTTGTCAGAGGACTAAAATAGTCCTTAAAGCTTAGTCTCAAAGGACTATGACACCTGCTTTTCCACATCTTCTCTTTCTCTCCCTATCTACCCCACTAATCACCTATTAGCTCCTAATGTACCAGAAATAAACACCAGCAGCCCCAAGGTTCAAGCTGGTGGATATTAAGACCTGTGAAAACTGCAAGCATTTGCCCGGAAAGTAATACCTAGCTTAAGGATTGAAAACCTAGTGAGGTTCTTTGTTGTTTCAGGCTTCTGGGAAGTGGTCATTTTCTTAATGTGATAAGAAACTGAAATGTTTTCAAAGAAAAGACGCTTAGATGTGTGGCCTGCATGGATTAGTAAGACTGGAAGCTGCTGTTCGATGAATCCCTTAATTACGACAAACCTTCCCTGGTGAGCTGCTGTATTTCCTCATGTGGCAGTTTTAGGCTGATGCCTAGGAAAGTGTCCACAGATTGAGTAGAAGATGGTAGAGTGGAAATAAATAACCATTGGATGCAAAAGAAAAATAATGACAAGGTCTGAATAATGTCATTGGTCTGATAACTAACATATAGTCAGTTGTATCAACTGACTTTCTCAGCAATTTGCTCTAGCAGGTATTAGCCGGTGCTTCTGCTGGCTTGCTGACCTTGGCTGAATCTTTTTGTTGTGGCTAAGTACTAACAAGCTCCTCTCTGCTCTTCTCTCTCTCTTTTCCCTTGTATAGGTTGCGGGAAGGGAGCAGAAAGGGGGCAGCTGTTGGTAACCCCCTGGTTTTGTCCAGGGGGGGTTCTTGTGTTGTTTATCAATTGTAAAGGCATGTAAATATTGTATGTTTTGTACATATTCATTGCATTTCATATTTCTAGGTTGCAGTTTTGCTTGTAAATATATCTTCATTTGCTTCCACTGAGCTAGTCTGGCAATTTTATTTGGGGGGGGTAATTCTCTCAGATTAGTTGGGGTGGGGTGGGTAATTTCAACCCACCACCTCTCAATAGAATATTAAACTATGATTTCTTCCATCCATACTAAAGATAGTTAAGTGTCACTGTTTTCATGCAGTGTAATAATATTTGATGTGTTTTTAAATTAGGTTTGGATAAGCTTGGGATTTTTATTAATTTCCTCTGCTCTGAGGGATAAAATCGCCCAGTGCAAAAAGCCTTTTAAGATTTAACAATATCATTCAAGCATGGCATCTGCAAGTAATAATAAAGGCTGTGGAACTTTGAATGAAAAAAGAAAAAGAAAAAAAGGGGAAAAAAAAAAAAGAAGTCTAATTATCATGGCAAAGGGAAGATGGTTGACTCATCTTCAGCAGTTTGGATTACATGTGTGGGATTGTGTTTTGGATGGAGCACTCCAGAATAGCAACACTCCATCAAAAACACAGTCGTGCACCTGTACTCCAAATGGCTGAGTAAGGCAAAACACATGGCATCTGAACACTGTGAATCAAATTAAAAAGAGGGAAAAAAAAAAAAAAAAAAAAAAAAAAAGGAAAAGAAAAGAAAGGAAAGCTGGAAGAAAAATAAAGACAAGTACCATAACATTGCTGTGTGTGAAGACTTGTTTCTCTAAAGCTCCCTGAGTGATTTATTTATCGCTAAACCTCTGTTCACAAGCCATGTTTGATTTTACTTGATGCTGATATAGACACTGCAACTGGATCTTATGGAAAGGCCTGCCAGGAGCTGTTTGATCCTGATGAATTACAATACCAGGCACAGTTTACAATAAGAAGCTATTGCTGCTTCTGGCCCTTAATGCGTGATGAGGTTTAAAACGTGGTGGGCCAAAATTCTCCTTACCTGGTGGCCCCCTCAGACCACTTACAGGAGAGCATAAGAGAGCCGTTGAGCAGAAGAAAATTACATTGCCAGTGTGGTAGTTTTAGGTTATGCCTTTAAAATTTAGCTGCAGATTTCAAGCAGAAAAGTATAAAAGCATAAATAAATCACTCTTGGGTGTAAAAAGGAAAACAAAAGATTTAGCACTGGGTGCCCCAGGATCATGCGGTATGAAACGGGGGAGAGGCGGTGCCACATCTGTCTGCCCCTCCAGTTCCCGGCAACAAGCCAAACCCTATTTTATATCAAAGGTGAGCATGTGGGTAGCTGTATCTGCCTGCATTTGGAGTGAGAGATGTCAGGGGGAAAAGAGGTACAAGAAGAGTTTGTAATCCGCGTTTGGAAACTTGGGTGTTGACTGAACAGCCCGTTCCTTTAGCTCTTTTCTACATGCACATACACACACCAAGGCACAGACACATATCCCTCACCTCCTTCCCCTTCCCCTCCCCCCAAAAAATAATTGTGCCTGCAAGGCATATGTGTTGTGAATATTGAAGTATTTGCTTTGGAAAGTTAATTGATGACTGGCTGCTTATTTGATCTTCACAGTGTCGACTTCAAAACGTAATAAGCAATAAAAAAACCACCCAATAGTTGGACATGGAAAGAGCTGCAAATTCAGAAGGGGATGTGAAGCGATATGTGTTAGGGCTCCCTTGTGTATTTTCTTTGCAGTAGCATTCCCAGACACCTGCCCCTGATTTCAGAATTGTATACAAGCCACAGTCCACACCCAGGAGAGCAATGTTAGATATTTCATTGCCTAGAACCTTTTGATAATCCTCTCAGATGCCTTTTTCCCCCTGTTTAGAGGACTTTGTGTCTAATCAGATTCACACACACTTTTCTTACTGATGTGCCAAGAGTTAGTGGTCCTGGAGGCCAATATTAATAACCAAAAAAAGACTGAATGAAATGGAGTGAAAGGGATGTTGCAGGGAAAAGAGGCACCAAAAAAAAAGGCATCAACCACAGATTTAAAAACTCTGCATTCTCTGAGCAGCTCATATTGCTGTTACCTCCTGTAGGGAAGCACAGAAGAACAGAAGAGATGATTTCACACACTTTTGTTAGTGAAATGTTGAGAGAGGCTTCAGAAAGTCTGCCCTTGTCATCATGTCAAATTCAAATGTCTAATACATGCCTCCTTGGTAGGCATATAATCTTGGAACGTGGTCTGGAATTGTTTGACCTAGTATTTGGCACCAAAGTTTCCTGCACATCCACATGCTCTTGTGTATAGCTACACCTCTGTCTCAAGGAGTGAATGGTTGCCTGGGTCATGAAGGACAACTGGGAGAGGTGAGCTTAATCTTGTATCTCTACAGCATGAAGCAGAGGTTGAGGAGGAGGTGGTATGAAAGACAGATCTTAAATGTAAAGGGAACAGGGTTTGAGGGCCAAAGAAATATATGCTTCTGTAATTCTAAATACAGACAGATGTTTAATATCAGTACCTCTTTGTGAAGGGGCAAACAACCTGAGAAAACAAAGCTAAGAGTCGCTGCTTAAGAAGTGCCCATTCGTATTAACTATTCTGCAGGACACTTGGGTGCCAAAAATTAGGTTGGATAACTGCAGGCCACATTCCAAGATTACACACCTACCAAGGAGACATGTGTTAGAAATTATAATTAAACATGACAAGATGATCACAGGAAAGAAACGAGCTGAAGCAGAAATAACACTGAAAAAGGAACTGGCCTGAAATTAGATTAATGGTTGTAAAAAGTAGCCTGGATATTCAAGAGGGAGGCACTCTGTTTTCTGAACTTGGCTGCTCAGATTGCCAAAACCTAGCAGGATTTGTTTTCTTCACAGAATCACAGAATGTTAGAGGTTGGAAGGGACCTCCAGAGATTATCGAGTCCGACCCCCCTGCCAGAGCAGCATCACCTAGGGTAGTCTGCACAGGAATGAATCCAGGTGGGTTTTGAATGTGTCCAGAGAAGGAGACTCCACAACCTCTCTGGGCAGCCTGTTCCAGTGCTCCATCACCCTCATTGTAAGGAAGTTTCTCTTCTTGTTGAGATGAAATCTTCTATGTTCAACTTTATATCCATTGTTCCTTGCCTTATTACTGTGCACCACTGGAAAGAACTTAGCCTCCTCCACTTGACATCCATCTCTCAGATATTTATAGGCATTGATCAGGTCTCCTCTCAGTCTTCCCAAGACTAAACAGCCCCAGGTCTCTCAGTCTTCTTCACAGGGGAGATGCTTAAGTCCCCTAATCATCCTCGTGGCTCTCCACTTGATTCTCTCCATCAGATCTCTGTCTTGAACTGGGGAGCCCCAAACCAGACACAGTATTCAAGGTATACACTTACACTCCACAGCTCAGGAAGTACCTGGAGTATAGAGGGTGAAGCTGACCACACATCCTGTAGTCTGATCTCCTGTCCATTGAAAGTGTTGTGTTACTGAGACTTGTAACTTATTTGACCATGACCTGCCTTTTAGGAAAGCAGCCACAAAGACATCATTTTCCCTGGTAACTGGTTCTGGTGTGATTACTCCCTTTGTTAAAAACTCATCTAATTCACCACTTAAATGCATTTGGCTTGAGCTTTCCACTTGTGAGACTATCCCCTGCTAGATTAAAGAGCCCTGGAGTGCACTCTGTTTCGTCTCTGTGAAAGTACTAATACATTGATGCCAAACCACTTCTTAATCTCATTCTTGACCAGCTGTGACTTGAAGCAAGCTGACTTGCTTCATACAACCATGGGAAGCTACTTGTTTCATTTTAAACCAACATCTACGATAATATAACAGCAGGATGTGCAAGTCACTGGAGCTTAACCTTTCCACCTACTTGTGAGGACTCCAACCAGGAAATGCAAATGATGAGAAAGCTGATGACCAGAGGCAGTAGAGATGGCTTTATGCAGTTCCCCTGTATGTCAACTTTCACAGAATCACAGAATCACAGAAACATTCAGGTTGGAAAAGACCCTCAGGATCATCACATCCAACCAAGAACCCTACTCTACAAGGGTCACCCCTAAACCATATCCCCAAGCACCACATCCAAACCACCTTTAAACACACCAGGGTTGGTGACTCAACCACCTCAGTGGGCAGCACATTCCAATGCCTGGCCACTCCTGCCATGAGAAAATGTCTCCTAATGTCCAGTCTAAAATATCTTCAGCTGAGCAGATATTGCCACAGGGACTGTTGTAGCTCTTAAGAGAGTGGGTTCCACATGTCCCTTCTCCCTTCTCTGGGCAGCAAACTACCTCACAGAGTTCAAATTTAATCACAAGCCGTGTTTACTGAGTTGTCAGAGATAAGCCTGGATCTGGAGATAAATGTTAACATGAGGAACAGAAATGCCAGCAGTGAGCACATGTGGCACTGTTTGTACTCTTAAGTTCGAAAGAACTAAACAAGTTAACAAATACAGATGTTTAAAATCAGTAAGAGTGTTTAATGAAAACAAACAAAATACTGTTGTCCATAAAGCAAAACCTGTTTTTCTTTTGCTCCTTTTGGACAGCTGGGGTTAGTGTTTTTCTGAGCCTCTACCCTCCTTTGACATATGGGATGTTTTTGAGGGACATTAGTCCCAGCAGATGCTGGGTGGCACTTGGGTGGATGCCTCTGATTTTTAGTTAGTTAATAAATCAGCTTTTACAACCATGTGTATCCTATGATTTAACACATGCATAACAATAATACTGGATTAGGAAGAACAAACTGTTTCACTGCATAGGATATTTTATTTCTTAGTAATATTGCATACAATATGAGCTTTTCTGTAACATAAACAAAGGATTCATGCTATTTTCCCCCCCTTCATTTAGCCAGTGCCCTTCATCCCCATGGGTCAAATTGTACTCAGAATTGCATTAGTACAACTGCAGAGTACCTCCGCTGAGCTCAGTAAAACTCTTTCCATTCACTTCAAAGGCTGCTGCTTCAAACCTTATGCAGCCTGCTTTCCACAGGCATCAGCAGCCACTTCCTGCCTAGTAAACCGCTTAAGTGACGGTCCCTCAATTAAAAGGACTCATGTAATGCTTTACCTAATCAAAAGGTTAGTGTCACACTGCTTTCCTACAAAAATCTTCCCCCCTCGTCTCTCCTGCTCTTGTGGGTTTTTTTTTTTGGTAAGGAGAACTTTCTTTGTAATCTTCAAGCTCCCACTGCAGATATGTGCTAAGCTACTAGCACGCATGACATCATCTTTGGCTTCAGCCTTTGAAAGTGAAATGGTGTTTAAAAAGATGAAATTCTGGTAGCAGTGTTACACCCGGAGCTGAAGTTTAAAACAAAACTGACAATAAAATCAACTGCCAGGAAACAGAGTATTTTTTAAATTAGACATCTATCATGTCAGCTTTGGGTTAATCTCTGGAGCCAGCTCAAGGATGGATGAGGTAATATTTGCACATGTTGTGGATAAGATAGAATGAAAATGGATTTTTCTCTCCTCCCCCCCCCCCCTTTTTTTTTTTTCCTTCTCTTTTTTTTGGGTCAATGTGCTGCAAAGATTATGAGCCTGATGGTTGGAATCAATATGAGCTGTGCTTGAGGGGTTATGTGTGAAGCAGCAGATTAGAATGGTTTTAATATGTTGCATGATGGTCTCTGAAAGTCCCAGGGCTGCATGCAAAGTGTTGTGAATGGGGGGCACTTGAAGGAGGTGGGAAGATAAGTGGAGGGCTGACATAACTCTGGGAAAAGCTCTCCGAGCCAACACATTCAGTGGATAAGTCTAAGGACTTGGTCTCACTTTAGTTATGAGTGCCAGAGATTGAGGTTTAACAGGGAGTCAGGACTTGGTGTCAGAGCCAGCTAAAAGATGGCTGGACCTAAGTTATAATGCATAAAAGAGAATGAAACTTTGAGTCATAACCTGTTAGACTAGCAGCCAGGTTTGCTATTGCCAAAACTATCTGACAATTTGTTTTGTCAGTGTTAATAGTATTTAAAACACAAGGAAATTACAGCTGTGGAAGGGATTCCATTAATTCCTTCTTTCTGTGCTTTCTGTGAAAGCTTTTCTTAGCCTTTGTCAACGCTGTTCTCTGAAGCATATTCCAGCAAAGGCCAACATTTGCTCAGCGTTTGCACCAAACTGCCTGTGAGAGGTTGACACGTGCAGAAACTCTCAGAGCCATGGCTTAGAAAGTGTTTGTCTCAGGTGGCTTCAGTCTATCTTGTTCTCCTTTTTCAGTGGCCTTAGTGGTCTTCTGCATAATCTTGGCAGTTCTGGAGAACCAGTTAAGTTAATTCAGTCCTTTCCAAGAACCTGCCCAGAGGTCCCGGCTGTAGCCTTCTCTGTAGCGAACAGCTATGAATTGCTGGTCCTTTGATCTGTTTCTCCACACTGCTGGGGCTACTTTGCACCTCCTAGAAGTGTGTGGGAGCAGAGGCAGGAGAGGATTACAGGGTAAGGCTCCACTTACCCACAGGCAGTAAAATGAGTTTTGTTGCACCTTTTGCACCTCTTTGTCTCCTGTCCTCCACTGCAAGACAGCTGAAAGACATAGAAGGGACAGGGAGAGGGACATACAAGGGAAAATAGAGGAGAGGAAACTCAGGGAGAGGAGAGGAGACTTGACTCAAGGAGAGGAGAGGAGACTCAAGGAGTCAAGAGGAGATGAGAGGAGGGGAGAGGAGGGGATGGGAGATTTGGAGAGGTTTGGAGAGGTTCAGAGAGGAGAGGTTTGGAGAAGTTCAGAGAGATTCGGAGAGGTTCGGAGAGGAGAGGTTTGGAGATGTTCAGAGAGGTTCGGTTTGGAGAGGTTTGGTTTGGAGAGGTTCGGTTTGGAGAGGTTCGGAGAGGAGAGGAGAGAGGTTCAGAGAGGAGAGAGGTTCAGAGAGGAGAGGTTTGGAGAGCAGAGGAGAGGTTTGGAGAGGTTCGGAGAGGTTCGGAGAGGAGAGGTTCGGAGAGGAGAGGAGAGAAGAGGAGAGGAGAGGAGATCTGTGCTTTTGAGAGACATGAAGACAAGAGGAAGATTTCAGTCAGTAATGTCATGTGTACAAATGTAAGAGCTGAACTTTCTCCCAGGTATTTTTGCCATGGGCAGCTATGGGTTTGTTGAAAACTCCAGTCAGGGAAGATGAAGCCTTTATGCAGAAGTGGCCCTTAAATATTTCTATGGATAGTGTTTGTACTTGTCCATAAAAGAGGTACCTGATGCTGCAATACAAAGCTAAAACCACTTCAGAACAAAGGAAATACTGACCTTGTACATCTCACCCTACTACCTTTTTTTTTTCCACCTGATAACTGTGAGGAAATTAGAAAAGTCTGGTTTTAGAGCTGTACTTGTAAGATTATCATCATCATCACAAGAGATTGCCAAGACTCCCCAGAACACCTTTGAAGGAAAAGCAAGAATTAGCCCAGACAACAGCATGACTAAAGTCCACATTTTAATGCCAAGAATATTAATTCTAAAGTTTATGTATCTGTTCTACAGCTGAGCAATGGCTCTGAAAACTGGTTAGCTGTATTTAGGGTAAGGACATTGTACCACCTAAAAGTGCCAGAGGATGCTCAGGTGAGAACCAGCAAAAGGTGAAAGGACTTAATGCCAGCCTTGGCTGCGAACATAAGTCAGCTGAGGAGCTCACCTTTCCCCAAACAAGAGCACACTGAAACTTCTCTTACAGTAGAAGTTACAGAATTAACCAGGTTGGAAAAGACCTTCAAGATAATCAAGTCCAACCCATCACCCAACACCATCTCATCAACTAAACCATGGCACTGAATGCCTCATTCAGTATCTTTTTAAACACTTCCAGTGAGGGTGACTCTACCACCTCTGTGGGCAGTCCATTCCAATGGCCAATCTCTCTTTCTGTGAAGAACTTCTCCCTAACATCCAGCCTAAACCTCCCCTGGCACAGCTTGAGACTGTGTCCTCTTGTTCTGGTGCTGGTTGCCTGGGAGAAGAAACAACCCCCACCTGGCTACAACCACTCTTCAGGTAGTTGTAGAGAGCCATAAGGTCTCCCCTGAGCCTCCTCTTCTCCAAGCTAAACATCCCCAACTCCCTCAACCTCTCCTCAGAGGGCTGTGCTCCAGACCCCTCCCCAGCTTTGTTGCCTTTCTCTGGACACGTTTGAGCATCTCAAAGTCTTTCTTGAACCAAGGAGCCCAGACCAGTACTCACAGTGTAGCCTAACCAGGACCACACGTATCAGGACACAACACAGAATATTTTCACAACTAGCTGCTACTCTGCCATTGGGTGGTGAAATAAAATGATGAATAAAAAGAATCAGTGGTTGTGAAGGTTCCAGATTTTTCAGTAGAATATAAAACGATTGCACAATATTCATAGAATCATAGAGTGGTTTGGGTTGGAAGGGACATCATCTAGTTCCAACCCCTTTGACATGGGCAGGGACATCTCCCACTAGATCAGGTTGCTCAAGGTCCTATCCAGCCTGCCCTTGAACACTTCCAGGGATGACATGTCCACACCTTCCCTGGGCAACCTGTTCCAGTGTCTCACCACCCTCACTGCCAAGAATTTCTTCCTAATGTCCAGTTTAAATCTGTTCTCTTGAATCCATTCCCACTTGTCCTATAACTACAGGCCACTGTAAAAACTCCCTTCCCAGCTTTCTTGTAGGCCTCCTTCAGGTACTGGAAGGCCACTATAAGGTCTCCCCAAAGCCTTCTCGTCCCCAAGCTGAATAGCCCCAACTCTCACAGCCTGTCCCCACCGGGGAGGTGCTCCAGTGCTCTGATCATCTTTGTGGCCCTTCTCTGGACCTGCTCCAGCAGTTCATTGTGTTAGTGTTGGGGGCACCAAACTGGACAAAGTACATCAGGTGAGGTCTCATGAGAGCAGAGTAGAGGGGGAGAATCATTTCACTCATCCTTCTGGCCACTACTTCCAAATAAGAGTCACTGGAGAAAATCTGAAGTAACCATGACTGCCATTGGGAAGGAATGGAAATCAGGAGGTTTAAAAATACCTGCACTTCTCTATCTTTTTATTTCTCAAGGAGCCTTTGGGGGTTTCTACATTCATTTTGAGTTGCAGAAAGTTGTTTACATGATATTTACGTTGTATACCTCTGTGAAGGAAGTTAGGTGTTTATAGCTGTAAATATTACTTTTGTAGTTTGCCAAATGGAAAATACACCCAATGGCATCTTCTTGAACCTGTAAATAAACTCTTTTCCAGAGCAGCCATCCAGCACATCATGAAAGGAAATGACAGAGCAATTCCACTGACAATAGCATGAGAATTGTTATGAACCAGATGTGAAACAATACCAACATAGTGGAAAGAATAGTTTGTGTCTACTGGAGCATGACAAAGCTTCAGAAAACACTTTGAGACTGATCGGCTGTGCAATGAAAATAACTGTGTGATTCTCTGACTGAAGTGCAGGCTGAGATACTGGAACAGGCTGCCCAGAGAGCTTGTGGAGTCTCCTTCTCTGGAGACTTTCAAAACCCACCTGGATGCATTCCTGTGTGGACTACCCTAAGTGATCCTGCTTTGGCAGGGGGGTTGGACTTGATTATCTCTGGAGGTCCCTTCCAACATCCAATGTACTGTGATAGTGTGATGAGCTCACAAGTGACATGTCATCAATATGAACACCAACCAAATGCTGCTCATCTCTTTGGTGGGGGCCAAGCTTTTCTTACAACTCTAGCAGGCTCCCTGTGGGGAGGACCTGGGCATTCACAGAATCACAGAACATTAGAGGTTGGAAGGGACCTCCAGAGGTCATTGGGTGCAACCTCCCTTCCAAAGCATCCTCCCTGTAGTCCACACAGGAATGCATCCAGGTGTGTTTTCAATGTGTCCACCTACAGCTCCTCTCTGCTCCCCAGCCACAGCTCTGTTGCAAGTCCCTGATCTCAAGGTGGTTTAGCAAGATTACACCACAGACACGGGGGACTTAATTCAGTGCTTTAACCTTTGGTGTCTGGTGCTGTTTGAGTTGCTGCAGAATGTCTCACTGAGGCAGCTGGCTGCCACTCAGGAAGGGGATGTAGGGACCTGGGGTGTGGTAGGTTGTGCATCACATCTGCCAGCCCACTGGGGATGTCTGGGACAACATGGAGGGCACCAAGACCTGTTCTTGGGTAGCTGAATCATGCCTTAGGTGTTTCATGCAGCAGTAGGATGTAGCCAGCTTGGATGTGAATGTGCCAGCTTGGATATGATAGAGCCACAAATATGATGAAGGGAGTGGAACATCTTCCTTATGAGAAGAGACTGGGGCTCTTTAGCTTGGAGGAGACTGAGAGGTGGCCTCATTCATGTTTACAAATATGTAAAGGGTGAGTGCCAAGAGGATGGAGCCAGGCTCTGCTGGGTGATGCCCAATGATAGGACAAAGGGCAATAGGTGGAAGTTGAGGCTTAGGAAGTTCCATGGAAACATGAGGAAAACATTCTTCACTGTGAGGGTGACAGAGCACTGGACCAGGCTGCCTGGGGGTGTTGTGGAGTCTCCCTCTCTGGAGATATTAAAAACCTGTCTGGATGTGTTCCTGTGTGGTTGGTATAGGTGATCCTGCTCTGGCAGGGAGGTTGAACTGGATGATCTTTTGTGGTCCCATCCAGCCCCTAATATTCTGTGATTCTGTGAGCAGCAATGCTGCACTATGGGTTATGGCTGAAGGTTGAAAATAGTGTAAGCCTGGCATTTCAGAAACAGAAGATAAGGTTTCAGGATACTGATGCTAACATATAAATTATGCAGAATAATCACACTTAATCTACTTAACTAAGGTTAAAGCTCTTCTTTATCAGCAAACAAAGCATTTATGACTGACCACGTTCTGTGGAGACTAGGCAAGGACAAACTGATATGATTATAATCTGACACTTTTCCCCCCCCCCCCCCCCCATTGATGCTTCATGTGAGAGCTTCAACAGCCCATCTGGCCTTAGCTGGTGGTTTTCTAACTTGCCAGCTTTACTTCAGTGTATTGTGGTAATATTATTTCAAAAGAGCCACATCACTGAGTGTCTCTCAAAATAATATATATATATCTATATCTCCCTGATTCAGTTTATACAATCCCTGCCATCCTTTACCTGGCAAACTTGTGTCATGCAAGCTTTTATTCCATTAGTAAAAGGGAGATGTGTAGTCGTGTGGCCATCCTATCACAAGCTTCTGCCAGCTGTAAACCTCATCACAGTTCCTGTAAAGTACATTTCCACAGATCAAGTTACTGCCAGGGAAGACTTTAACAATCTTCTACCCTACTTTCAACCAGCAACAATTAGTATTAGCAAATGGCCCAGGCCACTGCCTGGAGTCACATATGATTTCTATTCAAGAAAGACAAACTTTTATTCAAAACAGACCCATAAGCTAAACACATGAGTTTCCCTCCTTAAAGTAATGAATCTGAAGTAGTTTCTATCATTCATTTTAAAAATCACTCTCACATTTGAAATCAAGTTGGCTGTTTTCCCTTGTCTGTATTAACCATCTGGTAAGGGTGACTTTTCTAACATTGGTGTCTAGGGCTAAGATTTATTATTTTGGGTTTGTTTTTTTTTATAGTACCTTCCACCTTATTTTTGTTCTAGTTTTTGGAGCTTGTCCTTGTACTGTGGGCAAAAACTCATCCTATCTTTGAAAACAGGGAAAAAAACCCACCCCAAACCCTCACACGTGGCATAACTTCCTCTATAAGTTTCTTAATATATTTTATAGTCAAAGTGTAGTTTTTGTATGTGATGATTTAAGAAGGCACACACATGCTTTTGGGTCATTAAAGTGCATTGTAAAAATAATAGAGACACAAAGGACTTATTCTCAAGAAACGATGCACACCCTCTTCTCCGTGGAATATTGAAGATCTGTTTCATTTTTCAGTATAAGGCAAGTTCAAGATGCTATTTCCTTACCACATACCTCAGGGGTGCATGACCTCTGAAATAAAAAGTGAGGGGATTTATATGCAAAAAGAAAAAATCTTGGCACTTCTTAACATTGTACTCCTCCTCCTAAATGAAAGACCTTCAGAACAAATCCTCTTACTGCTGTTGCAAGGGGGTTGTTCTGTTGGACAGCGTGAGCCTTATTCTCTGCAAGTGCTGGGCTGGGTGACCTAGGGAGTTTCACAGACTCACAGAAACATTCAGGTTGGAAAAGACCCTCAGGATCACCAAGTCCAACCCAAAACCCTGCTCTACAAGGTTCACCCCTAACCCATATCCCCAAGCACCACATCCAAACCACCTTTAAACACATCCAGGCTTGGGGACTCAACCACCTCCCTGGGCAGCACATTCCAAGGCCTGACCACTCTTGCCATGAAAAAATGTTTCCTAATATCCAGTCTAAACCTACCCAGCTGGCTTGAGGCCATTCCTTCTTGTCCTATTACTAATTACCAGTGAGAAGACACCAGCCCCAACCTCTCCACAACCTCCTTTCAGACAGTTGTAGAAAGCAATGCGGTCTCTCCTCAGCCTCCTCTTTTTTCCAAACTAAACAGCCCCAACTCCCTCAGTCACTCTTCATAAGATTTGTTCTCCAGGCCCTTCACAGCTTTGTTGCCCTCCTCTGCACTGGCTCCAGCACCTCCACATCTCTCTTGTATTGAGGTGCCCCAAACTGGACACAACACTCAAGGTGTGGCCCCACCAGAGCTGAGTACAAAGGGACAATCACTTCCCTACTCCTGCTGGACACAGCATTTCATTCAGTTTGACAGATACTGCTTTGTACCAAGCACTAGTATGACAATGTGTAGTTAAAGCTGCTCTTTATCTGTACCTGGTGACTGACTGTCTGCTGGAATGTGTCCAGAGAAGGGCAACAAAGCTGGTGAGGGGGTTTGGAGCACAAGCCCTATGAGGAGAGGCTGAGGGAGCTGGGGTTGCTTAGTCTGGAGAAGAGGAGGTTCAGGGGAGACCTTATCGCTGTCCAGAACTCCCTGAAGTGAGGTTGTAGCCAGGTGGGGGTTGGTCTCTTCTCCCAGGCAACCAGCACCACAAGAAGAGGACACAGTCTCCAGCTGCACCAGGGGAGGGTTAGGAAGAGACTTGATGGGGTGCTTGGTGCCATGGTTTAGTTGATTAAATAGTGTTGGATGATAGGTTGGACTCGATGATCTCAAAGGTCTCTTCCAACCTGGTTAATTCTGTTCTATTCTTTGTATTGTTTTGTATTGTAGTCTATTCTATTCTATTCTATTCTATTCTATTCTATTCTATTCTATTCTATTCTATTCTATTCTATCAAGCACACATGTAACAGCAAACTGTTCTTTATCCCAAACCTGACAAAAATACAGAGGATGAGCCTCTGAGGTAGGAATTACCCAGAAGAGAAAACAGAACCCTGTAAGTGGCATGGAATCTTCCAGAAGGGAACACCTAGTTGCCAGTAAAAAGGCTTTCATTGATTTTACTCAAGGATTGCCTTAGCCCAAGGCTGTCTTAAAAGCAGCCAAGCAGGACAGGCTGGAATGCACTGCATGTAGGTGCCTGCAACATTCAAGATGCTACTGACAATCTTTTCTCTGTTACTGTCACATTTAAGTGAAGGTCTGACAAAAAGCCCAAAGTCTCAGTCTCAATGGGAACATGGTCCACACTGTGATATTACAGCTGCCAGATTAAACGCAGTCCTTTTCAGAGCCAAGCTTTGGTCCACATCATGAATGATTATCTGAAGGGAACTCCTCCTCCCTGCTGAGCAGAAGACAAAAATACAGGTATGATGAGAGACCAAAGGAGGTCACTGAGAGGAAACTGAGGTGCTTACGTAGCTGTGGCAGAGAGACTAACAGAACTGTAAGTAAAACCCAAAATCTGGCTCAGTCAGAACATTTTCCCAATTAAATATAGCCCAAGCTCTCTTACCAGGTACATTTTGGCAGAAGGAAGCTGTCTGTATTTTTATTTTTTTTCCCACCTCCTTTGAAAACACAGAATGTCTGGATACTCAGAAACAGGCCTCAATACTTTTCCTCTCCACAACAGTGTAACATGCACGGCGTTTCTGGTAGTGGTTGGTCTTGGTTTGCTGTCTATCCTTGCAAAAGTTCACATCTGCCCTCTCTGAAGGTGTTGCTTCCCCTTGGCTGAGTGAGTGGGAAAGAATTTAGCTTTTGCCCCAAAATCACCTCTGCCTTTATCCCTGCCCTGTTAGCAGCAGACCACCAAGGTAAACTCTATGTCATATGATAATCTGAGAAAGCAGAGTGTAATGAAATTTGGTAACAGCAGTCCTTGCAGGTGTTCCTGGAGGTACAGGAGCCTGTGAAGGCAGGTAGTCCTTAGCTTAGTTGAGGACCTGTGCTGTGCATGTGAAGGAGTCTAGGATAGTCCTCAGAATGAGTATCAACATAGAAGCTTCCACATGTCCCATTGCCTGTCCAGGTTGCCTGGTGATGCCTTCTGCTATGCATCAACCAGCAGTATCCCAAGTATCCAAGGACAGTGGGAAAAGGCAGTTTGTGGCTCACAAGAACCACTGTGGAGGGAGGAACAACACAGCCAGGATCTTTGGTGCACAGAAAGAAGACTATGAAGCCTTAGAATTACAGAATTAACCAGGCTGGAAAAGACCTTCGAGATCGGCAAGTCCAATCTATCACCCAACACCACCTAATCAACTAAACCATATCACTGAGTGCCTCATCCAGTCTTTTCTTAAACACTTCCAGTGATGGTGACTCCACCACCTCTGTGGGCAGCCCATTCCAATAGCCAATCTCTCTTTCTGTGAAGAAATTCTTCCTAACATCCAGCCTAAACCTCCCCTGGTGCAGCTTGAGACTGTGTCCACTTGTGGTGCTGGCTGCCTGGGAGAAGAGACCAACCCCCACCTGGCTACAACCACCCTTTAGGTACTTGTAGAGAGCAATAAGGTCTCCCCTGAGCCTCCTCTTCTCCAGGCTAAGCAACCCCAGCTCCCTCAGCTTCTCCTCATAGGGCTGTGCTCCAAACTCCTCCCCAAACTTGTTGCCCTTCTCTGGACACGTTCCAGCAACTCAATATCTTTCTTAAACTGAGGGGGATCCATCCTGCCAGTGTGCAGCCTCCAACAACTGTTCATGTGTTGAAAAATAATGGGCTTCTCTGCCACATTCCAGAGATAAACATCCCAGAGTTTCAGGCAGGAGGATGTCAGTTTGATTTCCAGCTAAATGAGGCCACGACTCTACCACAGGTTTTTAAACCTGTCCTTCTAATCTGAATAATGAAGAACTGCTGGAAATAACACTTGCAACATTTTGATCAGTCAACAAGGTGAGGTTTGTCAGGTGAAGCAATACCTTTTATTACACTAATCTGAAAATGCAGATGAGCTCCAGCAGCCAAACTCTTCTTCCTCAGGTCAGCAAATGTATGCCTAGAGAGCCATGAACATTTTGGTTTTGTAATCACTTTTCTGGTAAGAAAATAGCCTCAGATGTAAGCAAAATTAAAAGCAAGCTGAAACTGTGCAGTGCCCTGGGAAGTTTTTCTGTAGAATTTATACCACTCACTGCATTTTGGGAATCCAAACACAGTATCACACAGTATCGCTAAGGTTGGAAGAGACCTCGAAGATCATCGAGTCCAAAACCTGTCACCACAGACCCCATGACTAGACCATGGCACCAAGTGCCACGTCCAATCCCCTCTTGAACACCTCCAGGGATGGTGACTTCACCACCCCCCCAGGCAGCCCATTCCAATGGCAAACCACTCTCTCAGTGAAGAACTTTCTCCTCACCTCCAGCCTAAACTTCCCCTGGTGCAGCTTGAGACTGTGTCCCCTTGTTCTGGTGCTGGTTGCCTGGGAGAAGAGGCCAACCCCTTCCTGGCTACAGCCTCCCTTCAGGTAGTTGTAGAGAGCAATGAGGTCTCCCCTGAGCCTCCTCTTCTCCAGGCTAAACAACCCCAGCTCCCTCAGCCTCTCCTCGTAGGGCTTGTGCTCAAGGCCTCTCCCCAGCCTTGTTGCCCTTCTCTGGGCACGTTCAAGTGTCCCGATGTCCTTCTTAAACTTAATTGTAGCTTTAAAATCTCTCAGGGTTTCCTGATGATCTGAAGAGTGATTAGCTCACCTGTTAGCAAATGCTTTAAAATTAAAGAGTTTATGAACATTGAAAAATGTCTTTTAGAAGGGGAATAGTAAATTGGCTGACTGTTCATAGAAATAGATGTGGTAAGAGTAGGAAGAGCAAGTACTTGCAACCAGTGCTCTTGGGCTACACAATGGATCTTTATTGAGCATCCATTGCTAACTGTGCTCTATTATTTATTTGTAGAATCATAAAATTGTCTTTGTTGGAAAAGACTTCAAAGACTATTGAGTCCAACCATCAACCTAAGCCCACCTTGGCCATTAAACCAAACTGCCGTGTCCAGAACACCTCCAGGGATGGTGACTTCACTACCTCCCTGGGCAACCTATTCCAAGGCCGACCTATTCCATCTTTCCATAATGAATTTTTTCCTTATGATTAGAGGATGATCAGAGGGCTGGAGCACCTCTCATATGAGGGCAGACTAAGGGACTTGGGGCTGTTCAGTCTGGACAAGAGAAGGCTCCAAGGAGACCAAATTGTGGCCTTCCAGTGTCTGAAGGGGACCTACAAGAAAGCTGGGGAGGGACTTTTTAGGGTGTCAGGTAGTGATAGGACTAGGGGGAAAAAAAAAGGGCAGATTCAGATTGGATATAAGGAAGATCTTCCCCATGAGGGTGGTGAGACACTGGCACAGGTTGCCCAGGAAGGTGGTGGAAGCCTCATCCCTGGAGGTTTTAAAGGCCAGGCTGGATGTGGCTCTGAGCAGCCTGATCTAGCGTGAGGGGTCCCTGCCCATGGCAGGGAGTGTGAAACTAGATGATCCTTGAGGTCCCTTCCAACCCTAACAATTCTATGGTTCTGTGATTTAATATCCAATCTGAACCTCCCCTGACACAATTTCAGGCCATTTCCTCTTGTTCTGTCACTTGATAGTAGGGAGAAGACATAGTACTCATTTATAATGATCTCAATGATCACATCTCTGCAGGAATCATGGAATTGCTTAGGTTGGAAAAGACCCTTAAGATGATAGAGTTCAACCATTCACCTAGCACTGCTAAGGCCACCATTGAAGCATATCACTAAGCAGCACATCTACACATCTTTTAGATACCTCCAGGGGTGGTGATTGCACCACTTCCCTGGGCAGCTTGTTCCATTGTCTCATGACCCTTTGAGTGAAGAAATTTTCCTGAAGTCCAATCTAAACCTCCCCTCACACTCCCTGAGGCCATTTCCTCTTGTCCTGTTGCCTGTTACTTGGGTGAAGTGACCAACACCCACCTTGCTTCAACTTCCTTTCAGGTAGTTGTAGAGTACTAAGGTCTCCCCTGAGCCTCCTTTTCTTCAGACTGAATGACTCTGGTTCCTTCAGCTGCTCCTAATAAGACTTCTTCACTAGACCCTTCATCTACTTTGTTGCTCTTCTTTGGATGCACTCCAACACCTCCATATCTGTCTTGTAGTGAGAGGAAGATGCTGTTCCACTGTTCTCACCATGGTTACTAACATTTCCAGCTCCAGAGCTGTAGTGAATGCAAAGGGTTTTGAAGAAGATCCACTCAATGCATGCTCCAAGGGAGGACTCTTCATCTCAGGCTGTGACTACTGGTCCCGAGCATCAGTCCCATCTGCAAAGAGTTATCTCTGACATGGCAAATGTATCTGCCCACATCCTTTCCTGTGCTCCACGCAGACCTGGGGTTTAGTAGGAATACAGGGCAAATGCCATCACACACAATGGCTTACTTTCAGAGGTAGCTGTCTAGACCGTTTCCTTGTGGGTTTGGCTCAAGAGAGCCTTTTCAATGTGACTGCTGGAGCATGCAGACAGAAAAAATGCTGGGCTTTCTGCAGGTGATGCTTTAGGAGCTGGGGGTGCATTGCATGGGGATCCTGAGGATTATGCTGCAGCATATATCCACTAGAGCCCTCTTCATTTGTGCTTTGCTGGGACATTAAGCCTTGTGTTCGCTGCAGAGAGGTTTAACAGTCACCACAACCATGGCACCTAGGAGGGCCCATGGTGGCTGTCGGCCCTCTTCAGGGCTGCCTGCCCACAGGGGAGTCAGCAGAGGGTGTTCCTGCAGCAAGGCAGCCTGCTCTCTCTGCCCTACACCTCTGCCTCAAACAAAGTGCCCAGTAGGAAGCATTGGTTTATAAATTATTAACCGCAGTCCTCCAGCATGCTGGCAGACTCACATCTGTGGACATTTTATGTAAAAGACAAGTAATGGGAGAAGGTGAGATCTTCAAAGTGTCTTGTAACTCAAGAAGGTCTACACTGTATAAGCACAGGAGGCAGCAAGGGATTACAATAAGTTGTGTTTGGGCTACAGCGAGAGCCTCCTGCTCCTTGGGCCAGGGTTTGATTCCTGGGGCCGGCACGGTGCCTTTGTCAGCAGCCAGCTTCCTGATGGCGATGCGTGGGGGAACCCTGGAGGGAATATTTCATCTGCTCCTTGTCCTTTCGAGTGGGCAGGCCACAGCCAGCTGCTGAGTGTTGTTTGCTGGCGTTGCTGGTCACCACAGGCTAGATGGCGATGTATGAGGGGCAGGAGGATGGCAGAGGGGTAGCACAGCTAAGGGCTGAGTGCAGAAAGGACAACTGCTGGGAGGAGAGGGAAGATAAAAGCAGAAGGAAAAAGCAAAAGAATAAAGGGAGGAAATACTCCAGTGTCCCCAAACACCTGCCATGAACAAACCTGCCAGCTTTTTAGCATTTTTGGTTTCCTGCTGTGATTGCTTTTCCGGGTGTTTGAAAAACGGCACGCGCGCCTTGTGTGCACATGTAAAGAGGAGGTTGTAAGGATGCTTTGTGATGAGAATCTCACAGCCTGCCACACAGATACTAGACTAGTTTGATGACTTGGAGGTACCCTCGACTTGATGAGCTGGACAGTTTGCCGTAGGCAGTTGGATTATAGATACTTTATCACCTCACTAAAGCAAATTAGTCACAGGATCATAGAATGGATTGAGTTGGAAGGGACCTTAAAGATCATCTAGTTTCAACCTCACTGCCACGGGCAGGGACATCACCCACTAGATCAGGCTGCTCAAAGCCTCATCCATCCTGGTCTTAAACACTTCCAGGGATGAGGTCTCCACAACTTCTCTGGGCAACGTGTTCCAGTGTGTCACCATCCCCATAGCAAAGAACTTCTTCCCAATGTCAAATTAAAAATCTACCCTGCTCTAGTTTAAAACCATTCCCCTTTTCCTATTGCCACATGCCTTTATAAGAAAGTTCCTCTCCAGATTTCTTGTAGACCCCTTCAGGTACTGGAAGACTGCTATAAGGTCTCCCTGGAGCCTTCTTTTCTCCAGACTTATCAGGCTCAACTCCCTCAGCCTGCCCCCATAGGAGAGGTGCTCAAGTGTTCTAAATACACCCAAATGCTTTGTAATTGTCCTAGGTTTTCTCAACATGACAAGAGGAGGACATGCTGAGTGAGAATTGTAATAGTAAAAAACTGTTTGAGGAATGAAAAGTCTCCAAGTGGTTGGGGGTTGAGGGGAATGAGACTTTTTGTGTTCCTCAAATAATTTTTCACTATTACAATTCTCACTCAGCATGTCCTCCTCTTGTCATGTTGAGAAAACTTAGGACAATTACAAAGCTTTTGGGTGTAGGCAATAAAATAAAATAAAAGAAAAGCATTTTTGTACTATCTCACACTGTCAGCTCCTAAGGGATACTCTCATACCAGTGAGAATGGAAACAAACATAAATTAAGCTGTAACTACAGCTGACCAAATAATAGCTTTTTTGTCATGTTCTTCAATTAATACTTTTGCCATCTTCAGCGGGAGGAAATTGCTTGACCAACATAGTTTGTTTGGGTTTTTTTTTGCTGCTATTAAAACAACTTTGATAAACATAGCATTTTCCTGGAGTGACTGGCTGGCTTTGTCTTCATATTATTTTCTTTTAACCACTTCCTTAACATCCACTTTTCCTAAATGGTTGATATGTCTTATTTTTAAAGGGACATTTAGAGGTCAGAGGAAAAAAACAGCACCCAAACTGGCTTCCATTACTCTGGTATTAAGACTTATTCCCATGCACTTATCACAGAAACACAGAAATATTCAGGTTAGAGAAGACCCTCAGAATCACCAAGTCCAACCAAGAACCCTACTCTGCAAGGGTCACCCCTAAACCATATCCCCAAGCACCACATTCAAATCACTTTTGAACACAGCCAGGCTTGGGGACTCAACCATATCCCTGGGCAGCACATTCTAAAGCTGGACCTCTCTTGCCATGAGAAAGTGTTTCCTAATGTCCAGTCTAAACCTGCCCAGTCACAGCTAGAGGCTATTCCTTCTTGTTCTATCACTAATTACCTGTGAGAAGAGACCAGCACCAGCCTCTCTACAATATCCTTTCAGGTAGTTGTAGAAAGCAATGAGGTCTCCCCTCAGCCTCCTTTTCCAAACTAACCATGCCCAGCTCCTTCAGTTACTTTTCATCAGATTTATGCTCCAGGCCCTTCCCCAGCTTCGTTGCCCTCCCCTGCACCGTCTCCAGCACCTCCGCATCTCTCTTGAACTGAGGTGCCCAAAACTGGACACAATACTTGAGGTGTGGCCTCACCAGAGCTCTCCCATTTCTCCTATCAGAGGTATCATGTATCTGTGCTTTTTTTTCCCTTTTCTTTTCAGTTTCTCTGTACTTGTAGATCTGTCTGCTCCTCCTGGAGCCCTCTGACTGCAAGGAGATGTGAGGTGTGTGTGAGAAGGTGCATCTGCCTCTGCAGACAGGGCTTGTAGTTGAAAAGCTATTTCAGTAGTGACCTTTTCTTCTGCCCCACAGTAGAGCCTCCAGCTAGCTATCAGTGCTCTGGGAACAGCAATAGCCACATGCATCAAAACTGAGGTAAGTCAGCGCTGATGTGCAGCATACATTGAAAAGTAGCTGGAAGTTAAAGAATATTTGATAGCTGTGTAAGAACAGGGTTGTCTGGTGGATATGAGACAGTTCAAATCTGCTATATCCAGTGCTGCTGACAGTCTTTATAAGTGCAGTCTTAAAAAAAAAAAAAAAAACACCACCCAAAAAACCACCCAAAGCCCAGCAAGGTATGGATCAGCTGTCCATGAAACCAGAAGCATTTCAGCTCCTGCTTAGCTCTGAAATTCCATGGATTATATTCACCAATGACACTATTAACTTGTCCTACCTTCAAAAAACTGCCAATCAGAGCATTTCCCCAGACCCAATTGCTCTGGGTATTTCATTATCCAGATGAGCCAGACTCTGTGAAGTGAGTTTTTGTTCCCTGGATTAGCTGGAAGGATGTGTATTGCCTGGAATTAAGAGAAAAAGGCCATTTTAAGCCTTTGCAACAGTAGTATCTTTAATTTGAGGTTCATAATGGATCCAAGCAGACACTTGCAAAGACTGTAATTGCAGCATTACAAAGTAAAAATGCAGATTTTGCATGCAGAAAGCTTTTTGTGGCAGCCTATATCAGGAATAGTGTGGCCAGCAGAACTAGGGAAGTCATCCTCCTGTACTCAGCGCTGGTTAGGCCACATCTTGAGTGCTGTGTCCAGTTCTGGGCCCCTCAATTCAAGAAAGATGTTGAGATGCTCCAACATGTCCAGAGAAGGGCAACAAAGCTGGGGAGGGATCAGGAACACAAGCTCTATGAGGAGAGGCTGAGGGAGCTGGGGTTGCTTAGCCTGGAGAAGAGGAGGCTCAGAGGAGACCTTATTGCTCTCTACAACTACCTGAAGGGAGGTTGTAGCCAGGTGGGGGTTGGTCTCTTCTCCCAGGCAACCTATGACAGAATGAGAGGACACAGTCTCAAGTTGTGCAGGGGGAAGTTTAGGCTCAATCTTGGAGGGAAGTTCTTCACAGAAAGAGAGACTGGCCATTGGAATGGGCTGTGCAGGGAGGTGGTGGGGTGGACATCCCTGGAGGTGTTTAAGAAAAGCCTGGATGCCCATGGTCTAGTTGATTAGCTAGGGTTAGGTGATTGGTTGGACTTGATGATCTTGGAGTTCTCTTCCAGCCTGGCTGATTCTGTGATTCTGTAATGCTGAGTTAATTCACACATGATGACTGAAAGAGCCTTTTTCTCCCTCTTTTTAATGACCTGGTGCCAGAGTAATACAGACACACAATTCAATGGCAAAATTCCCATGTATTGGCCAGGATGGGACCCTAGAAACCAAAATATCTCAGTTGTGGTAGTATTGCCACTGATCACATGCATCAAGGTTGCTTTAATGGACTACACTGAAGGACTACTAACTGTACTTAACAAATTGCAGGATCAACCTGCCTGCCAAAAGACTAATGTAGAACTGAAGCTGCTTGACTTGGCCCAACATAGAGTGTACTGGAAAAAGCTGCTTTGAAATGACAATTCTGCCCAGGGGAGTCTTTGGGCTCTGGCTCACATGCAGCAGCAGATTAATACTGGGTGGCTGAAGGGTTCTTGCCATGGGCCATGTTCACAGGCCAGTTGAGGGGGCTGCCTCTCCACAGGAAAGTACCACCACCTGTCCACAGGCAGTTCCCTCCTTGCTTATGGCTTTGAGGGGTACTGAAATTTGGGCTGATATCAGAATGAAGTTTGCAACTATTTTGTCTTTCTGTGGAGCTCTCCCAGAATGTCTGATTTGTTTGCACTTTGGTGGGGAGGAAATCATCCAGTACCTGAAGGGGGCCTACAAGAAGAATGGTCTACCCCTATGCAAAGAAAAAAAGGATTCACAACTACATCAATCAAAACCCCCTTTTCATCTTTATTCTAAAGTAAAAACAATGCCAAAGAATATTTTAATGCTGCTCCTGTGACCTGTTGCTCAATCCAGCTGCAAGCTTAACTGCATGAGAAGAGAAGAGAAGAGAAGAGAGAGAGAAGAGAAGAGAAGAGAAGAGAAGAGAAGAGAAGAGAAGAGAAGAGAAGAGAAGAGAAGAGGAGAAGAATAGAATTAACCAGGTTGGACAAGACATTTGAGATCATCAAGTCCAACCTATCATCCGACACTATCCAATCAACTAAACCATGGCACCAAGCACCCCATCAAGTCTCTTCCTAAACACCTCCAGTGATGGTGACTCCACCACCTCCCTGGGCAGTCCATTCCAATGGCCAATCTCTCTTTCTGTGAAGAACTTCCTAACATCCAGCCTAAACCTCCCCTGGTGCAGCTTGAAACTGTGTCCTCTTGTTCTGGTGCTGGGTGCCTGGGAGAAGAGACCAACCCCCACCTGGCTACAACCTCCCTTCAGGTAGTTGTAGAGAGCAATAAGGTCTCCCCTGAGTCTCCTCTTCTCCAGGCCAAGCAACCCCAGCTCCCTCAGCCTCTCCTCATAGGGCTTGTGATCTAAACCCCTCCCCAGCTTTGTTGCCCTTCTCTGGACACATTCCAGCAACTCAACATCTTTCCTAAACTGTATGTTTAAACATAATGGCATCATGCAGTTAAATTTCAGCATGGAAACATAAAATTCGTCTTTGCTTATTGCTTTATCAGTGATGACTTGAAATCTTAGCTCACATCTTAGACAGAGCTGGCTTGATACTTGGAGTACATACTGTGTCTGGCCTGCAACCTGAAAAGGAAGTTACTTTACATTGAAGAAAATAAGCAAATTACAAATTGTTTGTAGAATGTTTGGAAATAGAACGAATAAAAACCCCAAGAAACCAAACCACAACTAAAAATCAGTAATTAGGCTGTTAGCTATGGCTACATCAAAGACTTTTAGTTTGTATGTTTCTCTGCAGGGCTGGGAGGGACAAGATAACTGACTTGAGAGCAGCCCTGAAGAAAAGGACATGGGGGTGCTGGTGGATGAGAAGCTCAACGTGAGCCAGCAGTGAGCACTTGCAGCCTGGAAAGCCAATCATGTCCTGGGCTGCATCAAGAGGAAGAGTGGCCAGCACGCTGAGAGAGGTGATTCTCCCCCTCTACTCCACTCTGGTGAGACCCCACCTGGAATACTGCATCAAGGTCTGGAGCCGCTATTGCAGGAAAGATCTGGACATGCTGGAACATGTCAAGAGAAGAGTCATGAGGATGATCAGAGGGCTGGAGATCCTCTCCCATGGAGACAGACTGAGAGAGTTGGATTTCAGTCTGGAGAAGAGAAGGCTCCAAGGAGACCTCATTGTGGCTTTCCAGTATTTGAAGGGGGCCTACAAGAAAGGTGGGGAGGGACTTTTTAGGGTGTGAGGGAGTGATAGGACTAGGGGGAATGGAGCAAAACTAGAAATGGGTAGATCCAGGTTGGATATTGGGAAGAAGTTCTTCCCCATGAGGGTGGTGAGACACTGGAGCAGGTTGCCCAGGGAGGTGATAGATGCCTCATCCCTGCAAGTGTTTAAAGCCAGACTGGATGTGGCCCTGAGCAACTTGATCTAGTGTGAGGTGTTCCTGCCCATGGCAGGAGGCTGTTGGAACTAGATGATCTTTGAGGTTACTTCCAACCTTGACAATTATGTGATTCTGTGAACTTTAAAGCTTAGAAGCCTGCATCAGAGGTGCATGAAAAAAAGTAGAACCTTGAGTTTTATGGATTTGGGGTTCAATTCATACCTATAATTCAGTGGCACAAAATTATTTTGGCACAATAGTATTTTGGTGTAACAGCCATTTGTGGTAAAATTTTGTTTCTTGTGGCTCTAGTATAGAAGACAGTAATTGAAACGTTTTTGAGTTGAATTCCATTTGTCTGTTGGTGACTTTTTGTCTCCTGACAGTTCCAATACTGAGTTGCATGTTCTACAAGCAATTGGCCATTCGACAGAAGATTTACACAAATCCTAGAATTTCTGGCTTGCAAATGGCTTGGAATGAATTATGACCTTTTCCATAACAGCACATTATCCTAATTGTTGTGCATAAAATTAGCTAAAACCCTGAATACAGACAAATGCTTTCCCTTTTCTGCTACTTGACTCTTTCTTGGAGATCATGTTGAATTAACTCTTTCAGCTCCTTGGACTTCCAAGAAATATCACAGTATCACAGTATTGCCAAGGTTGGAAGAGACCTCGAAGATCATCGAGTCCAACCTGGCACCACAGACCTTATGACTAGACCATGGCACCAAATGCCATGTCCAATCCCCTCTTGAACACCTCCAGGGACGGTGACTCCACCACCTCCCTGGGCAGCCCATTCCAATGGCGAATGACTCTCACGTGAAGAACTTTCTCCTCACCTCCAGCCTAAACTTCCCCTGGTGCAGCTTGAGACTGTGTCCTCATGTTCTGGTGCTGGTTGCTAGAGAGAAGAGGCCAACCCCTTCCTGGCTACAGCCACCTTTCAGGTAGTTGTAGAGAGCAATGAGGTCTCCTCTGAGCCTCCTCTTCTCCAGGCTAAACAACCCCAGCTCCCTCAGCCTCTCCTCGTAGGGCATGTGCTCAAGGCCTCTCCCCAGCCTTGTTGCCCTTCTCTGGACACTTTCAAATGTCTCAATGTCCTTCCTAAACTGAGGGGCCCAGAACTGGACACAGGACTCAATGTGTGGCCTAACCAATGGGGCACAAGAATTTCCCTGCTCCTGCTGGCCACACTATTCCTAATGCAGGCCAGGATGCCATTGGCCTTCTTGGCCACCTGGGCACACTGCTGGCTCATGTTTAAGCAGCTGTTAATCAGCACCCCCAAGTCCCTCTCTGTTTGGGAGCTCTCCAGCCACTCCAAACCCAGCCTGTAGCTCTGCATGGGGTTGTTGTGGCCAAAGTGCAGCACCCAGCACTTGGATTTGTTGAATATCATCCCATTGGACTCTGCCCATCTGTCCAGTCAGTCGCGGTCCCTCTGCAGAGTCCTTCTACCCTCTAACTGATCAACATCTGCTCCCAACTTGGTGTCATCTGCAAATTTGCTGATGACTGTCTCAATCCCCTCATCCAGATCATCAATGAAGATATTAAAGAGGATGGGGCCCAGCACTGATCCCTGGGGGACACCACTGGTGCCTGGCCTCCAGCTGGAGGTGGCACCATTGACCACCACTCTCTGGGCCCAGCCCTCCAGCCAGTTCCTAACCCAGAATATAGTGGCTGGCAAAGATCAGCACAGTCTCTGATTAATACAAGAGCCATGGCTGCATGAAACTGAGATCCTTTTGTCTCATGGAAACAATAGGAAAGCTTCCATTTTGTTTTTTTTTTGGGGGGTTTGTGTTGAGGGGTTTTTTTTTTTTTTTCATTTTTAATGGACAGATTCTCTTGGGCTAAGCAACATGATGCCTGTAGAGTTACATCACAGTCAAGTAGTGAAAGGAGTTGGGTCTCTTCCAAGTCTATTTGTTCCTGGAGTGATTATATGGAGTCTCCATATGTATGAGAACTGAGGGTTGCCGTAGAGCCTATGTGACACAAATGAAAACTGAGTTTCTTGAGTCAAATCACAGCAGACAATCTCCTGTTTGGGGGTGGATCAGAGCTAAACAGGATGTTTAATAATTGAGCAGCATTAGATGCACTGAGTAGGTGAAATCTTATTTTGGGGAATAGTTCTTACCACAACAAGAGATTCTGTCTTTATTCCTTTGAGACTGAGGGGAAGAGCTGGGGATTATGTATCACTTAAATGTGCCACACACATTGTCTCTGAACACTCTGGTAAAGAGAAAAGCACTTTCTAAGGTCATGGCTTCCCCTTGCTTAGTTGGATAGCTTTCAAGTAAAAAAAGAAAAAAAAAAGAATGAAAAATTAATAAAGGAGGGGATTTTTTACATGTTTCACATTACCTTTGTGTGTTAAGCTGGAGTATGATGTGTGCAAAAAAATAATCTAAAGTCTTGAAGGCATCTTTTAATATTTTAGTTACCTGAAATATTAACTGATTTATTAGGTTCTGTGATATTGGATCCAGGTCAGTACAGGAAATACTCAGCTGCAGTGAGTTGCTACAAAAAAATAGGTCAGACTATCCATATATCTTCTTATATTATTGGGAAATTGCTTCCCAGATAGCACTGTAAGTAGAAATGTGAAGGTTTTTTTTCTTGCATTTCACTGTTTCCCCAGTGGTTGCACTGTGACTTCCTGCACATGCTGTTCCAATGGCTCTCTGTCCTAGTCCATAAAAGATTTCACTTTGTATTCCCCAGAATATCATGAAATAGAGAAACAGTGATGTTTTCCAGTTTAGGAGCAGAGCATATTGGGACATTCTAGGGAAAAAAACCTCTTGGTTACATACTCGTGGAACCTTATCATCTGAAAGGCAAAAGAGCTCTAAAAGCTAGAGATGGACTGTAATGCTTGCAGCATCGAATGTCCTTTTAGACTTAGGTGCTCTGTCATCCTTCTTATACATCTCCAGTACCTCTGTGGATTGGCCAGCATAGTTTTTGATGACTTTGGGAACATTTATATTTATATGCCCCATTATGGCTAATGCCTTCTGTGTCAGAAGGTGATTCTGTGGTTTAGTAGATTGGTGAGGCTTGGAGAATGCAGGGATGGCTGCATGGGTAATGTGCTCTTTTTATCCCATAATTTACTGGATTAACTTGAAATGTGAAGCCACCTTCTAAAACTGCTCAGTCTTTCCATCCTTCCTGTTTCAGGGCATGCTCTTTCAGTGGAAAAAGGCCCACACTGTCCTTTATCTTCATGAATAACCAGCAGGTCAAGGGAGGTGATTCTTCACCTCTACTCCACTCTGGTGAGACCCCATCTGGAGTACTGTGTCCAGTTCAGGAGCCCCTGTTACAGGAAGGATCTGGACATGCTGGAATGTGTCCAGAGAGGGGCCACAAGGACAATCAGAAGGTTGGAACTCCTCTTCTATGGAGACAGACTGAGGGAGTTTGGGCTATTGTGTCTGGAGAGGAGAAGGCTCGAAGGAGACCTTATTGTGGCCTTCAAGTATCTGAAGGGCGCCTACAAGAAAGCTGGGGAGGGACTTTTTAGGATGTCAGGGAGTGATAGGACTGGGGGAATGGAGCAAAACTAGAAGTGGGTAGATTCAGATTGGATGTTAGGAAGAAGTTCTTCCCCATGAGGATGGTGAGGCACTGGAGCAGATTGCCCAGGGAGGTGATAGAAGCCTCATCCCTGGAGGTTTTTAAGGCCAGGCTGGATGTGGCTCTGAGCAACCTGTTGTAGTGTGAGGTGTCCCTGCCCATGGCAGGGGGGTTGTAACTAGATGATCTTTGAGGTCCCTTCCAACCTTGACAACTCTATGATTCTGTGCTGTGTTAGATGCTTTTTTTCCCCCCCTCTTAAAGTTCAAATGAGAGGACTAGCATCTACCCTGAAGACCTTGCCTAGTTCATTTCAGCTAAACTTTTATTATTGTACCTCCAAGTGACAGGGCAGTGGTTACCTCATTTGGATAGGACAGTGGTGCTGCTTTGTATTGTGGCTGAGGCTAAGAGTTTGCACGTTTTTACATAGGGCAATGAACAGTTTGCCCATTTGGCAAATGCAGTTAACCATTAATCGAGTTGCTGGTACTGTGTGGTGCTCTGTTTGGCTTGACTGGAACCTCTCCAGTGACCGGACAGTTCTGCACAGTGTCCAAGTCTCACGCCTGCAAAGCAGCAACAACCTTGCTCAGCTCTCATCTAGAGGAGAACTGAATTCCAGGCTGGCTCCACACTTGCTGGGTGAGCCTGTCAGAGGCCATACAGGGCTTTGGGATGTGAGAGGCTACCTCTCTGTCAGTGCTGGCACAAGCATTTGCAGCACTTCCAAGCTAAGTGAGACCCTGTGGCTGTTAATAAGAAGCCTGTCCCTACAGATTAGTTCCCTGACATCAGAGAGCTTTCTTTTCCAATCCATATATCTCCTTTAAAAAACTTGTCTCTGAATCAGTCACTGAGAACATAAAAAGTTTATTTCTATCTCTGGATGGACACATAATGAATTTTTATAGAGGAAAAGCCTCTGTTTTCTCTCTTTCACATTGCCAGTTTTCCTGCTGCTTTATTCCTCATGGAGCAGAGCAGCTGTCAGGAACGTGCATGTGCCTCGCTGCAGTTGTGTCCACAATGACAAGCAAAAATAACACAGGAGGGAGATAATTAGCATGTTGCTACTTTTCTCTTTGTACTGTGCTGCTTACACATGTATTTACTAACATGCTGCTCTGTCATGGCTCCCATTAGAGTTATAAAGCTTTCCTGCATATGGACCTTTAAGCTTTTCTAAGCACAAATTTGACTTTTATTAGAGAAACCTGATATAAGACAGTAATTTCAAAACTGACTTATTGCACACTTATTGGCTCAATTTGTGAAGTTTTATAAGATGCCATTATTTAATTCCCAGAGCCTGCTTACAGCTGCTGCTGCTGCTGCTCTTCTTGGAACACCTTTTCGCTTTGGCAAAACTGCAGTTGGTAAACACACAAACAGACCATTCAGCACTCAAACAAAGTATTCTGTATGCTTCTGCAGGTGATCTTACTGCCTGCTTGAAGGGTTGAGTCAGTGATTTTGAACAGAGTGTGGCAGTTTTAGGCTGATGCCTCAGAAACTTTCCACAGATCTTGAGTAGAAAGTGGTAGAATGTAAATAAATTGCCATTGGATGGAAAAGAAAAGTAATGATAAGGTCTAAATAGTGTCATTGGTCTGATAGCTAACATCAAGTTAGTTGTATGAACTAACTTTGCTCTCTTTCTTGGCTCTTTGCTCTAGCAGATACCAGCTGGTAGTTTCTGCTTGGCTGTTGCTGACCTTGGCTGCATTCTTGTTGTGGCTAAGTACTAATAAGCTCCTCTCTGCTCTTCTCTTTCTCTTTTCCCTTGTACACGGTTGGGGGGGAAGGGGGCAGAGAGGGGGAAGCTATTGGTAACCCCCTGGTTTTGTCCAGGGGGGTTCTTTTGTTGTTTATAAGTTGTAAATACATGTAAATATTGTCTATTTTAGAATAGAATAGGATAGGATAGAATAGAATAGAATAAACCAGGTTGGAAGAGACCTTCGAGATCATCGTGTCCAACCTATCATCCAACACCATCTAATCAACTAAACCATGGCACCAAGCACCCCATCAATTCTCCTACTAAACACCTCCAGTGATGGTGACTCCACCACCTCCCTGGGCAGCACTTTCCAATGGCTAATCACTCTCTCTAGGAAGAATTTAGAATAGAATAGAATAGAATAGAATAGAATAGAATAGAATAGGTTGGAAGAGACCTTCAAGATCATCATGTCCAACCTATCATCCAACACCATCTAATCAACTAAACCATGCAACCAAGCACCCTATCAAGTCTCCTTCCTATCATCCAGTCTAAACCTCCCCTTGTGCAGCTTGAGACTGTGTCCTCTTGTTCTGGTGCTTGTTGCCTGGGAGAAGAGACCAGCCTCCGCCTGTTTCGTACTCATTCACTGCATTCCATATTTCTAGATTGTAGTTTTGCTTGTAAATACAGCTTCATTTGCTTCCATCCCACTGAGCTGGTCTGGCAATTTTGTTATGGGGGTTAATTCTCTTAAATTTCTTTGGGGGGTAAGTTCAACCTACCACACAGCGTTTTCTGTGCATGGCAATAGGTTATCTCTGAGGTCAAGATTCCCTGTGGTATGGTTGGGACAGTGAGTGTGGCTGGAAGTGTGGTGTTGTACATTGATACTGAAGCTAGTTTTAAACAAGGTGGCTGAAGTACTGGGAGCAGGCCAGTGGCCAGGTCTGTAAAACCCAGCTGAGAGACTTGGCTAAGTCTGTGGACAGTCTTGCTCTCTGCGCTGCCACGGCCATTTGCACACCTCCAAGCTTCTCAGCAGTACAATTCCATTCTTCTGCTGCAGAGAGGAAGAGGAGGAGCAGCGGGACCAGGGGTGTGCTCCAGAAGAGGTCTGACCAGTTGTCTCAGCAACAGGCATTGCCCCACATGTCTTCACCTCAGGTACAGCAGCAGCTGAGCAGGGCAGGTGCCAGAGCTGTGGGTGTTTTCTGCTCTGTGTGCAGTGCTCTGAAGCCATTACTGTGCCTACGCTGGTCTCTAGCCACAGGTCTGCAGGATGCTGAGGTTAAAGCTAGTTCAACATGTCCATATTGTCTCCACTGAAGCTCCCAGGCAGATGGAGGTGAGGAACTAATGACATTTAGTAAGGCTGGGATGGAGGGCACAGAATCACAGAATCACAGAATGTTAGGGGCTGGAAGGGACCTCGAGAGATCATCCAGTCCAACCCCCCTGCCAGAGGAGGATCACCTAGACCAGGTCATACAGGAACACATCCAGGCAGGTTTTGAATATCTCCAGAGAAAGAATCTTCATAACCCCCCTGGGCAGCCTGTGCCCCTTGGCACTGTGTTGAATTGCAAACCAGGAGTAAGGAGATCCTTGCTAGCCTTTCCATCCTGCACCCAGCTGTTCCCTCAGTTTGTCCTGTGTAACATCTCTGAGACTGCACTGCTCATGGGAGGTCAGTTTAACCTTCCTAAGTGTTTGGTGAAAGGGACCCGAACTGGACTGTGAGGAGGCCTACACTTATTCTAATTGCTATCATCTTGCAACATTCACAAGATCTAGAATTACATCATCACAGGGCTTTTCCTGGAATTGCTTGCTTTGAAGAACTAAGCAAGCACTGACCCAGCATTACACTGTTTTGGGCCTGAGGAAGTTGGTAAGGAAGGAGGAAACACTAGTGGTTCTCTAAATCATTCTAGCAGTTGGTTGCTGTTGTCTTCAATCCTACTCTCCTATCTCCAAGGAACCTGCCACAATGACTGGTAGCTTTTTCTTGCTGTAGCTGATTTTCTTCTCCATATGTCTCAGCTTTCCCACATCTGGTGCAAGAAGCCGTAACAAAGCAAGCAAAACCACTACACTGCAAACCCCAAACGAGAAATGTTCTCGTGTGCACTGTGTATGTGTGTACTTTAAAATGTGGCCATTTAGAGAGGTGTAAAAAGGCACAAAACAGCCAGATTCTTTTCAGCAGACATGTGCAAGGGTGCCTTGGTTCGGGGGCTGGTCCAAGACGCTACCTCCCTCTGTAACCGCTGAGAGCTCCAGGCGCCTCTGGAGGGAGTTGCAGAGCAGGAGTCTGGAGCTCTAAGCAGGAGTCAGGAGGTCTAAGTGTAGCTGCACCTTCTGACTCTGCCTCTCTAGCACCATCCTCAGCATGGACTTTTATTTTTTCTTACTTGAAACTTCTGTCCAAAATACACTCTTGAAACTAACCCTCTAAGATGCAATTTCAGATCAAAGGTGCTGATATAGCTTTAATTACTCTTACAGTAATGCTAGTGGTTCAGCTTTGTTGAAATATTCCAACTTATTTCATTAAATATACCCATTTATAGAGTGTATAATCAGGGTAACCTGAATCTGTTGCTGGCCTAAGGGGAGCATACCTTATTTTCTGAAACCCAGGGTAATTTCCTCTGTAGACTTGTCACCCTTCTACCAGCTAATAAGTAAAGCATGCTGGAGATTAAAAACACTATTCAAGATACCAGGTGATAATTTGGCAATTCTGTGATGGGAGCATGGGTTTTCACTGCTTATTCATTTGCTTTGTAGTATTTTGGTCTGTAACTGCAATGTTCAAATTCAATGCTTGGCAAGACGTCCAATGAGTTACTAAGCTCTCTGGAGAACATAAACATGTTCCTGTCACTGTGAAAAGCTAAAGCTCACTCACACTCCAGTAGCTCGTTTCTAACTGTGGTTGGCAGCAGGCATGAAGTGACAGAATGCTAAAGCAAAGGACACAGAGCTTCATCCATCTTCCTAGGCTCCAGAAACCCATGGCTTAGTGATACTCTACACTGACATCCACTATGGTTAATAACCTGAGATAGACCTAGCTCCTACAAATCTGTATGATCCTTTTTGGCATCTATAACTTCACTGCAGGTCATGTTCAAAAGTAGTTCTGCATAGGGGTTGTAAGCATCTGGAAATGTCAGAGGTTGCACAAGGCTAAGGCTAGGTCCGAGGCAAAGGGTAGGCTACGATACTGTTGGTGGCTCTGTAACATCATTTTTCTGCCCTCTCCAGGTCTTGTACTGCAGTGGAATGAAGCTGGAAAATAAATCTTATCAAGAGTGACTGAAGGAGCTGGGGCTGTTTAGTTTGGAAAAGAGAAGGCTGAGAGGAGACCTCATTGCTCTCTACAACTACCTGAAAAGACATTGTGGAGAGGCTGGCGCTGGTCTCTTCTCACAGGTGATTAGTGATAGAGGAAGAAGGAATGGCCTCAAACTGCAACTGGGTAGGTTTAGACTGGACATTAGGAAACATTTTTTCATGGCAAGAGTGGTCAGGCCTTGGAATGTGCTGCCCAGCAAGGTGGTTGAGTCCCCAGCCCCCAGCCCTGGATGTGTTTCAAGGTGGTTTGAATGTGGTGCTTGGGGATATGCTTTAAGGGTGACCCTTGTAGAGTAGGGATCTTGTTTGGACTTGATGATCCTGAGGGTCTTTTCCAACCTGAATGTTTCTGTGATTCTGTAGTCACCCTAATAGACCACTCTCAGGACTTGCATTCTTTTTCCTTCCTAACAATAGTATATTTTGAAACTCAAATGCCTACACTACAAACCCACCACCCTCATATCTACGCCCAGCGCACTGCTTGTGCAGTGTTTTTCTCTGACAGTTGCATTTCCGGTTCAAAACTATTGGAAAACTCAGGAAAGGGTAAACCTGGTCTGAGGACCACATGGACAACAGTTTTGTCTGTAAAAGCCCAGATCTCCTTAGAGCTTTTTGAGACCTGCACCACTGCCCTTCTCTGTGCCTAATGAGGCCTGTGGGCATCGAGCTGATTTAGTGGAAACTAACAGTCAGGGTTTAAGTATGCTCTGATGACAGCTGACTTTACTTGCTGGAGCTGTTGCACAAGGCTTGTGCTAATGATTAAAGCAGATGGACAGGAGGAAGAAAGCAGAAAGCTTGAATGTGTGAGAGGTGAAAGGGCAGGAGAATTAGCCCAGAGATTTCCTGTGGTCTGTGGGTGTTTTGTGTTGTGTGCTAAACCAGAGAATTGGCTTTAATGAATGAAAGCGCTGTGCTGCGGCAGCTTAATTGCCGCTCGCCTTTTTCTCCTGCCGCAGCGGGAGTGGGCATTATTTTAGATGTGCTTGTGGCAGGGCAGAAAATGGCTTCACTTTGCCTTTCTGGAGTGTTACTCTGCAAGTGTTTCATCTGGGTCAACCCTGTGAAAGGCCAGGCTGTGAAATGTCTCCCAGGCTGAAAGCAGCTTAGGATTGCATGAGGCAGGCGAGGAGGGAGCCTTGTCTTGGCTACTCTGTTAGCCAGTGGCTGCCCACGGTCATTGACTCTGCTGTACTGAAACTTTGCAGAATTTTTCTTTGCTCTGGCCTTTGTGTGGCCCTACCACCATATTGGTGTCTTTAACACTGGCAAAAGGCAGGGAAAGTTGTGTCTGTTGAGTCTGAGGGGTGGATCTCATTAATGTTTATCGGCATCCAAAGGGTGAGTCTTGGGAGGATGGAGCCAGACTCCTAGTGGTGTCCAGTGACAAGATAAGGGGCAGTGGACACAAACTGGAACACAGGAGGTTCCATGTAAACATAAGGAAAAAATTCTTCACTTTGAGGGTGACAGCACTGGAGAGGTCTCTGCAGGCATGCAGAGTCCACCTGGATGTGATCCTGTGTGATTTACTCTAGGTGCTCCTGCTCTAGCAGTGGGGCTGGACTCGGTGGTCTTCAGAGACCCATTCCAACAATTGCCATTCTGCAATTCTGTGACTTGTGTGTACTGACAAGCTGCTATCCCCTCTGCCATTGCCCCTTGTCCACCTTAGAGGGGGACCACAGGAAGGCTTGGGGAACACAGCCAGCTTGTACACAAGGGTCTGACCACATGAAAGGCATACTCTAGTTACAGGGTGTTAGAAGGATGAGCCCTCCCAGGATGAAGCTCTGAGGTGTATGCTTCTCACCACCTCATTCTTATGTATTACCCATTCACAGCCTTATTCACAGAAACATACAGAATTCACAGAATCACACAGAATTCACAGAATTATTGAGGCAAAAGACCTCTAAGATCATCAAGTCCAGCCTATGACTTAACACCACCACATCAGCTAAACCATGCCACCAAGTGCCATGTCCAATCTTTTCTTAAAGACCTCCAGGGATGGCAACTCCACCACCTCCCTGAGCAGTCCATTCCAGTACCAAATCAGCCTTTTTGTCAGGAAGTGCTTCCTAATATCCAACCTAAACCTCACCTGGTGTAGCTTCATACCATGCTCTCCTGTCCTGTCACAAGTTGCCTGGGGGAAGAGCCTGACCCCCACCTGACTACAACTTCCTTTTAGGTAGTTGTAGAGAGTGATAAGGTTCCCTCTAAGTCTCCTCTTCTCTAGGCTGAACACCCCAGCCCCTTCAGACTTTCTTTCCTCACCAGACTTTCCTTGCAGCCCACTTGCCAGTCTCATTGCTCTATTGTGTGTATAAGAACCCTATCTAAGGTTAAACCTTGTTTTCTCACCTTCACTCATGTCCTGTGCGGAAATACTCTGTGCTCTCCTTTTCCCTTTTGCTCAGGTTTAAATATGATCTTTGGATTTTCCTGCAGGACACCCATAAGACCCTGATTCTATTTTCAGTTGCCAGAGTATCTGTGTAAATCCATTGCTGAAAATATTAAAGACACTTTTAATTCTATTTCAAGAAAAAATGCAGTACAACTGCTGCTATATTGACTCCAGCATCAGCTGCACTGCAAACTAAATTAAGTGCATTCTTCTGTCAAGGCAAACATCTGCAATTTCAAGCAAAAAAAATGTGTTTGCTTTAGTGAATTCTGTAATTTAAACCTGAAAGGAAATTATGTTCTGTAAACATGAGGATAATAAAAAAAAATAGAGTAGTGCTACCTGCCAAGTTCTTTAAATTTTGTTGTTTAATACCTGTGAGGAGTTGTCTATGTGTCTGTATTAGCTTGAAGAATATTCTGTTTTCAAATTACTTGGATCACAACACTCTGCACTGGGTTAGGAACTGGCTGGAGGGCCGATCCCGCAGAGTGTGGTGGTGAATGGTGCCACCTCCAGCTGGCGGCCAGTCACCAGGGCGTCCCCCAGGGATCAGTGCTGGCCCCATCCTCTTTAATATCTTCATTGATGATCTGGATGAGGGGATTGAGACAGTCATCAGCAAATGTGCAGGTGACACCAAGTTGGGAGCAGATGTTGATCAGTTAGAGGGTAGAGACCGGCAGAGGGCCCGCGACTGACTGGACAGTGGTGGAGTCCAACGGATGGCATTCAACAATCCAAGTGCCGCACTTTGGCCACCACAACCCCATGCAGAGCTACAGGCTGGTTTGGAGTGGCTGGAGAAGCTCCCAGACAGAGAGGGACATGGGGGGTGCTGATTGACAGCTGCTTAACATGAGCCAGCAGTGGTGCCCAGGCCAAGAGGGCCAATGGCATCCTGGCCTGCATTAGGAATAGTGTGGCCAGCAGGAGCAGGGAAATCATTGTGCCCCTTGCATTGGTTAGGCCACACCTGAGTCCTGTCCAGTTCTGGGCCCCTCAGTTTTAGAAAGGACATTGAGACCCTTGAAGGTGTCCAGAGAAGGCAACAAGGCTGGTGAGAGGCCTTGAGCACAAGCCCTGTGAGGAGAGGCTGAGGGAGCTGGGGTTGTTTAGGCTGGAGAAGAGGAGGCTCAGAGAGACCTCATTGCTCTCTACAACTACCTGAAGGTGGCTGTAGCCAGAAGGGTTGGTCTCTTTTTCTCTAGGAACCGCACCAGAACAAGAGGACACAGTCTCAAGCTGCACCAGGGGAAGTTTAGGCTCGAGGTGAGGAGGAAGTTCTTCACTGAGAGTAATTCATGTTTGGAATGGGCTGCCCAAGGAGGTGGTGGAGTCACCGTCCCTGGAAGTGCTCAGAGGGGACTGGACATGGCACTTGGTGCCATGGTCTAGTCATGAGGTCTGTGGTGAAAGGTTGGACTCGATGATCTTTGAGGTCTTTTCCAACCTTGGCGATACTGTGATACTGTGAAATTAGATCTATGCAATAGTGTCAATGAAACAAACTGTTTGCAGCTTACATTCTCTATAACTACTCTGCATGGACAAACACCACTCAATGATTCCAAATAACAATTATAATGATGATATAAAGAAGAGCTCTGAATTTTGCAATGCACTGGAGTTTTCCAGAATTAGTCTCTCTTTTCTGCATCTTTCTGTCACTATTTTAGTGTTATTTCTCTTTGCCTATGCACTGTAATTTAACATTTGGAATAGTAATTTAACCTCTCTGATAAAACCATGAGAGTTTTTCTCTCTTTTTGGTTGGGAGGCTCTACATAGTTTTGGCAAAAATATTTCTTTCTTCTGGCAGAATCTATTTTTAGTGAAGAAATCTACCTTGAGAAGACCGAGGATTTTGTACCTTTTGGTGAAGATAGGACAATAAAGATCAGGAAAAGGCTTGTACCAAAAATCATCATGATTTTCCATTTGTATGTGCAGGCAAACTAAAGCCACAGATAAAGTATTTTATAGAGTTTGGCACAAGATCAAAAAAGAACCAAACCAAAATAACTTATCTTCCTGGAAGGAAAAGAAAA
>CM037640.1:54260023-54290923 GCA_015227895.2 Colaptes auratus | reverse complement strand
TTGGAACACAAGCCCTATGAGAGAGGCTGAGGGAGCTGGGGTTCTTAGCCTGGAGAAGAGGAGACTCAGGGGTGACTTTATTGCTCTCTACAACTACCTGGGGAGGTTGTGACAGGTGGAGGTTGGTCTCTTCTCCCAGGCAGCCAGCACCAGAACAAGAGGACACAGTCTCAAGCTGCGCCAGGGGAGTTTAGACTGGATTTTAGGAATAAGTTCTACACAGAGAGAGTGATTGCCCTTTGGAATGGGCTGCCCGTGGAGGTGGTGGAGTCGCCATCATTGGAGGTGTTCAGGAGGAGACTTGCTGGGTGCTTGGTGCCATGGTTTAGTTGTTTGAGTGGGTTGGATTGGTTGATGGGTTGGACACAATGATCTTGAAGGTCTCTTCTAACCTGGTGTATTGTATTGTATTAATAAACCAAACACAAAATGCATCTCAAGACACTGATACAGCCTATACTTAGAGAATGATTCTGAAATAATCTAAGCCTGATAATGCATGGAATTATAGCAGTATTCCTCAAGCAGAGTGGAGTATTGCAAACTGCCCCATCATGGAACCTGTACCCAACCACCCTCTAGTTATTTTAAAAAGGGTTTTAAGAGGGGGTAGAGAGATGTGGCAGAGGAGAGATGGAAGAAACATTGCAGTGGGAGGCTTGAAACTTAACCTCCTTAGCTTACCAGGAAAAGAGATTAAGGAGTGACTTGATTGTGATAAATTATTTCACAGGGAGAAAACCTCAAGGTGCAGCAGGCATTTTGGCACTGCAGAGAAACAGCAAATGGTTTGAATTGATTTCCAGTTTCCAGATCTGCCTTTTACTGTGGAAGATACTTCACAGTGGTACTGTGATTAACTTTTAGGGTCAAGCATCAAAGCTGATGCCTTGTTTTTCTGGGGTTTACTTTAGTCCTAGATTCAACAGGCTGGCCAAAATTCTGTGCTGTACCTGCTGCACTGGGTCACAGATCCTCACATAAATTTTCAGTTGTGTAATGAGAGGTTAAGGGTAGATAGGATACCTGTTCTGGCTAAGCCTTCTTCCTTCATGTTTTATGTTATTTTTCCTTTACATTGGAAGTTTTGAATATTTGCATAAACAAAGTGAAATAACAGGTGGAAAAAGCAGCTGTGTACTGAATGTTGGACCAGGTCATATTTAGAGCTGGTGCTCTGTAACTTTGGGCCATGCTTATCAAAGGATTATGGCCTGCAAGTATATTTTTTCTGCTTGGACCTCTTTTAAGTTTTTGAAAGCTTTGAGCTTCCTTTAGGAGCTGCTGTGGATCAACTTTCTAGTGGACATAGAGTTCTTTTAAGTAAGAATAGTGATTTACCTGTGGGTCTTTTTGTTATAAACGAGAGCAGTAGACACATTTAATGCACACAAGCAAAAAGCCACTCTCTTCCTAATTGCTTCTATATTTGGCTATTGCCTTGCTGTTTTCCTTTTAATTAATTGATGGCTTGATTTTTATTTTTTTTCCTCCAAATCCATTTGGCTCCTCTGACATTGCTTTGTAGTTTTCTGTATATAAGTTGGAAACCCAAATTAAAAATGATTTGAAAATGTTTTGCATGTGTTGGTTCTTTGTATTTATTTCAGAGCCCTCTATCTTAGCACTGAAAGAAAGCTGTATCTTAGTAAACTTCTAGTGTCAAAGAAATCCATCAGAGCCCAGAGACCTAATGGCCTGTGGCAGAAATGATAGCAGGAGTGCAGCTCTACAGGAACAGCAATTTTTGCTGAAAATCAAATAATCCTCTCTTCTGAGTTCTAGCACTGAAGTTGTTTCCAAAGCAATGCTTGGAAATGAGCCAGGCATCGCAGAGGTAGCTGTTCTTATTTCACTAACCCAGAGAATTCGGTGTTCTCCCTCTTTCAGGTTGTTCCTGGTTTGTCCAGACATCAGTTAAAACTTGAGCTGGAAATGAGAGCTTCGATCGCAACTTTCCGTTTAAAACCAGAACAACAAATCTCGTCCTCCTTCCTCTTTACCACCCAAGAATAAGTTGCAATGTCTTTTGGGATTTACAGTCATGCTGCATGTGGAAGAAAACCATGTGCAAGTGCAGGTGCAATACTGATCATCCTGTTTTCTCTTTCACCAGATTCCATTGTGATCGGATTTTGGGTTGGTCTTGCGGTTTTTGTCATCTTCATGTTTTTTGTCCTGACCCTGCTGACAAAGACAGGAGCACCACATCAAGAGTGAGTCTGAAAACTGGAGTAACAAATCCAGCCTACTAGGTAGCACATCTTTTGCAGCCTTCAAATACAAGCAGTGACAGTGCTGATGTTGCACTGGCTGAGCACTGTCTTGTTCTAGTCTGTTCTTATGAAAGGGTGCACTCTGTCCTTGTTTTAAATAACCTTTGTTCCAGGCTCTTTTAGGAGACCAGTTCTGTAGCACTGTTATTGAAGTGTTCCCTATTTGGCAACTAGTAGGCATGCAGTGAGAGAAAGGAATATCTGCATGCTAAAAGGAAGTTGATGGGCTGGCTGCCAAATAGGCGGCTTTAGATTACTGTTGTGAAAATAAATGGGATTGTTCCAGGTAGGCTTGTGTTATGGTGGAGTAAAACAGAGAAACATAGTTATTGGTAGAGTATATGCATATAAAATGCAGTGCAGTTGTTAAATGAAGACCAGTGGGTTTCCACATGTTTGTGTGTTCAAGTCCAAAAGGTAGGTGTCAGTAGTGATTTTAGTACCTTCCCTTAACACTGTACATCCCCTAGTCTTGGAGTGTGATAGTTTCTGCTGAGAAACTCCAGTAGATGCTGAAGTTCCACATTTAACACCAGGGTGCCCTGAAAGTCACAAACTAAGCTTTTTTGTTTCCTTATTTCCACCCCCCCCTTCTCTCCCTTTCTAGCTGTTAAGTACGTGCAGACCATGCCTCAACTGCTTACCTCCATTTGCACAGCATGCAGACTGTCAGTGTCCCTCCCTCTGAAAAAGTTTGAATCCATATGTCCTCTCAGGCTTGTGTGCCATAAAGCACAAATAAAATACCTCTCTGGAGAGTGAGATCACTTGCAGGCAGGTAGCAATGATGAGAAGCTGACTGTGAAAGTCTATTGTTAGTGCTTATTACGTCTAAAAGCAGCCTGCCTATCTCTGCCTGTTGAGGGCCCTTTGCTATTTAGTTATAGATATGTAGAGTGGCCCTGAAACTTCCTGTAATAGCACATCTCTAGAGACAGGGTCATGCTGAAGAGGACATAGCATAAACCTCTTTTGTGCTTCCAATTGTTATTTTTTTTTTCTTCTTTGAGAGGTAAATAGAGGCAGAAGAATTCAGCTTCCCAGAACTCTTGGTTTTTTCCCCCTCCCTTACAGACAGTCACAAAGTAGCCAGACCTTGCTCCCAAACGTATTTTAAAGTAATTTTAAATGTTGGTGTGCTAACTTTTTTTCTTTTCCCCTCCTTGGAGATCTTGTTTCTTAGCTGAGCATCTGGGCCTGTATTCCACAGGAATAATTTCAGAGGGGAAGAAGTGATAAATATGATACAAAGAGAATTTAATACCGATATTTGTCAAAAGTTTGCACACTTGTAAAAATGCACTTTGAGATGGCAGAGGCTTGCTTTATCTCCTGCTGTGTGCTTTCTTCATCAGTTTGCTTGAAACAGGTTGCCTAAAGCATTTATGAAAATTCCATTATCAGTCAGCTTCTAGATCCTAATGCCTCTTGTGGACAAGAAGGCCAATGCCATTCTGGGGTGTATTAGAAGGGCCATGATCAGTAGGTTAAGAGAGGTTCTCCTCCTCTCCTACTCTGCCCTGTGAGGCTGCATCTGGAATATTGTGTCCAGTTCTGGGCTACTCAGTTCAAGAAGGACCTCTGGGAACCACTTGAGAGAGTCCAGCACAGAGCCACAGTAATGATGAAGGGAGCGGAACATCTTCCTTACTAGGGGAGACTGAGGGAGCTGGGGCACTTTAGCTTGGAGAGGATGAAACTGAGAGGTGACCTCATTCGTGTTTATAAAGATGTGCAAGGTGAGTGCCAAGGGGATGGAGCCAGGCTCTGCTGGGTGATACCCAATGACAGGACAAGGGGCAATGGGTGGAAGCTGAGGCTTAGGAAGTTCTATGGAAACATGAAGAGAGCATTTTTTCCCTGTGAGGGTGACAGAACACTGGAAGAGGCTGCCCAGGCATGTTGTGGAGTGTCTCTCTCTGGAGATTTTCAAACACACACCTGGATGCATTCCTGTATGATCTGGTCTAGGTGATCCTGCTCTGGCAGGGGGGTTGGACTGGATGATCTTTTGAGGTCCCTTCCAACCCCTAACGTTGAGATTCTGTGATAATCTGAATTCAGAGTTGGCCTTGCCTTCAGCAGAGCTCTGAAGTCCCTTCTGATGTAAACCTCATCATTTTACTTCAGTAAAAGAAGAGAACCCAGTAATTTCTTTGTTTTAAACTTCCTTTGCAGCTTTGTGAGCTGTATGCTTGATTGCATTTACTGTGTATGCTGAATTGGCATCTTTTTGAGCTTTGATAACCAGTTGTGTACAGTACTGGTAATACCATCCAGGAATATGCTGAGAGTAGTAAATACTGTTGTTTCCTCTTATTTTTAATAGATGTATATAAAGACTGTAAAACCAGTGCAGACTGTGGTTTTAGTTTGCCTGCATCTTCTGTCTTTATACCTGACTGAATTCTCCATGACTCATCGTTTCATTAGTGAGCTGTCTTGCAGCCCTCCTATAGAACTAGATGTGAAAGGGAATCCTGGGTCTTGGGAGAAAGCCAGCCTGATTGATGGATGTGTCTCTGACTTCAGTAAGTCAATTTGGCTGTTCTTTAAAGTACCATTAATGTGAAAGATGAGGGTAGCTGTGTTCAGATAGGTGAATTCAAAGTAGAATACTCTGATTTTTTGAGCAGGCTGAGGGGTGTGTGATAGCATGTGCTTTTCAAAATGGCACAAGGTATTTGGAATTGGGTGCACTTTCATACCAGGAGAAAGGAAAAAACCCCAGTCAGGATATGGATGAGGAGAGAGAGAAAGTTAATTAGTTATGGAAATAATGTATGTTGCACTTCTGCTTGCATGTTAGTGTGTGTAGAGCATCAGCTTGTGTGACAAGAAGATCTGTTGACAATCTTTCTTAATTTCTGCCTGACAAGTACTCTGGGTTCATCACTGAGGAGAAGATAGCAGGCTGTGTTTGTTTCTGTAGTGAAAAATGGCCTTAAAACCACACGTGTTTAAGACTGGGAGAGGACTGGAAGGAAAGGCTTATGAGGAGAGGCTGAGGGAGCTGGGGTTGTTTAGCCTGCAGAAGAGGGGACTCAGAGGGGACCTTATCACACTCTACAACTACCTGAATGGAAGTTATAGTAAGGTGGGGGTCAGGCTCTTCTCCCAGGCAACTTGTGACAAGATGAGAGGGCATGACCTGAAGCTGCACAGGGGGAGGTTTAGGTTGGATGTTAGGATGTGAGTTGAGACTGGTCCCAGTCCCTCAGGGATCAGTCCTGGGACCAGTCTTGTTCAACATCTTTGTGGGTGACATGGACAGTGGCATTGAGTGCACCCTCAGCAAGTTTGCTGATGACACCAAGCTGTGTGGTGCAGCAGACACACTGGAGGGAAGGGATCCATCCAGAGGGACCTGGACAGGCTGGAGAGGTGGGCACAAGCCAACCTCATGAGCTTCAACAAGACCAAGTGCAGGGTCCTGCATCTGGGTCGAGGCAATCCCAGGCACAAATCCAGGCTGGGCAGGGACTGGCTGGGGAGCAGCCCTGAGGAGAGAGACTTGGGGGTGCTGGTGGACGAGAAGCTCAACAGGAGCTCTCAATGTGCACTTGCAGCCCGGAAAGCCAATCAGATCCTGGGCTGCATCAGGAGAAGTGTGGCCAGCAGGGCAAGGGAGGTGATTCTCCCCCTCTGCTCAGCTCTGGTGAGACCCCACCTGGAGTAATGCCTCCAGTTCTGGAGCCCCTATTACAAGAGGGATCTGGAGGTGCTAGAAGGTGTCCAGAGAAGGGCCAGGAGGATGATCAGAGGGCTGGAGCACCTCTCCTCTGAGGACAGACTGAAGGAGTTGGGGCTGTTCAGTCTGGAGAAGAGAAGGCTCTGAGGTGACCTCATTGTGGCCTTCCAGTATCTGAAGGGGGCTACAAGAAGGCTGGGGCGGGACTTTTCAGGCTATCAGGGAGTGATAGGACTGGGGGAATTGGATGAAGCTGGAGGTGGGGAGATTCAGGCTAGATGTGAGGAGGAAGTTCTTCACTGTGAGAGTGGTGAGGCCCTGGAAGGTGTCCAGGGAGGTGGTTGAGGCCCCGTCCCTGGAGGTGTTCAAGACCAGGCTGGATGAGGCTCTGGCCAGCCTGATCTAGTGTAGAGTGTCCCTGCCCATGGCAGGAAGGTTGGAACTAGATGATCCTTGTGGTCCCTTCCAACCCTAACTGAAACTATGAAACTAAAACTAGGAAGCACTTCCTCAGGGAAAGGCGAATTAGACACTGGAATAGACTGCCCAGGGAGATGGTGGAGTCACCCCTGGAGGTGTTAAGAAAAGACTGGATGTGGCACTTGGTGACATGGTCTAGTCAGTGTGGTGGTGTTATGTCATAGGTTGAACTTGATGATTGCAGAGGTCTATTCCAGCCTCAATGATTCCGTGATTCTGTTCATGCACCCCATCTGTACAAAATGTTGGCTGATATAGTTGCAAAGCTTCATGAATCTCTTGGTCAGACCATGCAACTAGATGGAGTAAAGGTGAAATGACTCATTTTATTAGCTTACAGAATTGTTCAGGTTGGAAAAGACCCTCGGGATCATCAAATCCAGCCATTAACCCTACTCTACAAGGTTCACTCCTAAACCATATCCCCAAGCACCACATCCAAACCACCTTTAAACACATCCAGGGATGGTGACTCAACCACCTCCATGGGCAGCCCATGCCAATGTCTGACTACTCTTTCTGTGGAAAAAAATCTTTCCTACTGTCTAGTCTAAACCTACCCTGCTGCAGTTTGAGGCTGTTCCCTCTTGTTCTGTTGCTACTTACCTATGTGAATAGACCAGCACCAGCCTCTCCACAACCTCCTCTCAGGTAGGTGTAGAGAGCAATGAGGTCTCCCCTCAGCCTCTTCTTTTTCAAACTAAACAGCCCCAGCTCCTTCAGTCACTCCTCATAAGATTTATTCTCCAGGCCCTTCATCAGCTTTGTTGCCCTCTTCTGCACTGCCTCCAGCACCTCCACGTCTCTATGAGGGGCCCAAAACTGGACACAGTACTTGAGGTGTGGTCTCACCAGTGCCAAGTAGAGGGGGACAATCACCTCCCTGTTTCTGCTGGACACAGCATTTCTAATCCAAACCAGGATGCCAGTGGCTTTCTTGGCCATCTGATTAAGAAATTGGTTTTGTTTAAGGATTCTGTGGTGAAATCCAATTAGAGAAAAGCAGATCCACAGGAACAAAATCTTCTACAGGTAGAGGTATGTTTGCTGAAAATGTACTCAGGAAGGTTCCTCAAGTTCAGGATAGCACTCCTGGGCTGTTTCTAAGGATCTGTTTAGATTTCCCAGGTTCCTTTTGGGGCACCAAACCCTGCTATTTTTGAGGATTGGCTACTTCTTTCTTTCCATGGTTTGCCAAGGACTCCAGGTCACTTCAGGAAGGGGTGTTTAAGTTCTAGAGGAATCTCAAATATCAGCCTCACACCAGTATGCTCCTGTTGGAAAGGTATGTGAGGCAAAATGATCTGTACCCTTACAGAGCACTGAAGTCCAGTGGGCAGAGTCCAGGGCTTAATACTGAATGCAGCGGACTGGAACCCCACATTGCAGGCTGGAAGATTCCCAGGAAAGGGAGTTTGGCTTAATTCATTGGCAACTGCTTGCTTTGAGTGGTTCTCAGGATGTATGATGTTCAAGGTGTCCACCTCCCTGCTATCTTACTGACAGCTTCTGGGACTCAGAGGGTCTTGTTGACCCAAGGGATTTGGTTGTTAAGGTGGCTTTCTCCCTTTCACAGTAAAACTGGGATTTCTGAGGCTGCCTTTTTTATTTTTCAGTGTTCAAAGATACACAACTGAGCTGTACTCACTGCAGTGAGCAAGGCTTTGCAGGTTTCTACTCTATCTTTCAGTAATCTGGGGAGGAAGTTGTATTTTTAACTAATGTTTGTAAATTTCAGAATCTAAACATAGCTCTGTGGATTAGACCATATTTCCCTACTTAAGAGCACAGGATTACTCTCTGCTGTATGTCCTCAACATTCTGGGTCATTATAAAATGTCTTTCCATCTTCTGTTCATCCATGTAGATTAGATTGCCAGTCTCATGTGCCTCTCTCTACAGTCAGCCTTTACTCCTTCATAACTCACTGGATGATAAAGCACTTTCCACACCTATGGACTAGTGGTTCTCTTAGTACATTTTAAGCTTTCTTCTGAAGTCACTTCTTCCTAGGCTTATAGCACTTGTCTGGCTTTCTGTGCTGATTTGCTATTTCCACTCTCTGTGCCACAGTATTACATAGAAACTGTTGATGACAGGTTTGCAGCACTTTGTAGGCAACTTAGAATTCAGGGTGGGCATTATCAATACAAAAATGTCAGTAAGAATAGAATAGAATTAACCAGGTTGGCAAAGACCTCAAAGATCATCGAGTCCAACCTATCACCCAACACTATCTAATCAACTAAACCATGGCACCAAGCACCCCATCCAGTCTCTTCTTAAACACCTCCAGTGATGGTGACTCCACCACCTCCTTGGGTAGCCCATTGGAGTCACCATCATTGGAGGTGTTTAGGAGGAGACTTGTTAGGGTGCTTGGTTGCATGATTTAGTTGATTAGGTGGTGTTGGATAATAGGTTGGATGTGATGATCTTGAAGGTCTCTTCCAACCTGGTTTATTCTATTCTATTCCAATGGCCAGTCTCTCTTTCTGTGAAGGTTTCTGTGAAGTTCTGAAGGCTACCTCAGTATTATTCCAGCATGTTTGCCTCCCAGTATGTATGCAGTAGATCATTAGTTACTTGCATCAGTTTGAATGTTATGCTTTGGAGGGATTGACTTCTACATGCTTCACGTGGACATGCAGAATGAACCAATATAGTTGTGACAAACTAGAGGACTGCTTTGAAGAGCAGAGTAATTGGTTTTGTTAGGATAGGGTTCTTGTATCATGGAATGGAAGTAAATTAGCATTTGAGAAGCAGGGATCTTGAAGACTAACTCTGAAAGACTAATGGTAGATCCCCTGTGAACTCATAGGTTTTAGGAGCAGATCTCTGGAAGAGCGGCATCTAAGGCTTTCAGAAGGTGAAGGCACCCACTTCCTACTGCAGTGAATTAAATGACAGTGTTTCTTTTAAATCTTGTCAGTGCTGGGTGCACCTTTAGGTGATCAGTGATCTGGCTCCAGTTCACATGTAAGCAGTATGATTTATTAATTCATACTTGACAAAACTCCTGCTCAGAGTATTTTGCTGCTTGCCCTCTGGGTACCTTTCAGGCCTTTCAGATGCAAATAACTTTCATTTTGTGATGACAGGATATAAATTCAGCCTGACAAGGATTGTATTACTGTAAAAAAGACATTATTTACTGTAATCATTGAATGATCTGGATTGGAAAAGAACTCCAAAGGTCATCTAGTCCAGCCCCCTCTGCGGTCAACAGGGGCATCCTCAACTAGATCAGGTTACCCAGAGCCCTATCCAGCCTCACCTTTGCATATCTCCAGGGAAGGGGCCTCAGCTACCTCTGTGGGCAACCTGGTCCACTACCCTCATGGTAAAACAATGTATTTACCTGTAAAACTTCCATCTAGCTTGAGCTTTTCTCACCCCCTATTGTTCATGGTTCCTCCACAAGCTCATGCATATTCAAGCTGGTTTGAGCTAAGGCTTCTAGAAAACTCTTAAGATGTCCTTCCCAGACTTTGTGCCTGAATTATTAAGGCTGCCAGTCTTTATAGCAGGTCTTTAGTTCCAGCTCTCCTAATTTGGAAGTCTGAATGTCATTGAAGTCAGTGGCAAAGATGGTTTGATGTCTGGACAAGGAGGCACTCAAGTGATGCCTTTACTGGCAGCAGTGCTGCCTATGTCTCAGATTTTACTTTTTTTTCCTTTGACCACAGATTTTTCTCAGAGTGTTCTGTAAGCCATTTTACTTGGTATTAAGAGGGAAATGCTGGAGAGTATTTCTGAGCTCATTCAGTGAGCTGATTATGACAGCATATTGATTACTAGAAGTGCCATTTAAGAGTGCTGATAACTTACTTCACGGAGAACGATCACGACAAATCAAAGATTTAAAATAACTTCAGCAGAAAATAAGCTGTAGAGCTGGCTTTTCAAGGTGCTTACACATTCCTTTCTCCTTGCTCATGCTTGCTGAATCCAAATTTACTGTTAAGAACCGCGCTGGGTTAGGAACTGGCTGGAGGGCCGGGCCCAGAGAGTGGTGGTCAATGGTACCACCTCCAGCTGGAGGCCAGGCACCAGTGGCGTCCCCCAGGGATCAGTGCTGGGCCCCATCCTCTTCAATGTCTTCATTGACAATCTGGATGAGGGGATTGAGACAGTCATCAGCAAATTTGCAGATGACACCAAGTTGGGAGCAAATGTTGGTCAGTTAGAGGGTAGGAGGGCCCTGCAGAGGGACCTCAACCAACTGGACAGATGGGCGGAGTCCAATGGGATGGCATTCAGCAAGTCCAAGTGCCAGGGGCTGCACTTTGGCCACAACAAGGCCCATGCAGAGCTACAGGCTGGGGTCAGTGGCTGGAGAGTTGCCAAACAGAGAGGGACCTGGGGGTGCTGATCGACAGCTGCCTGAACATGAGCCAGCATAGTGCCCAGGTGGCCAAGAAGGCCAACAGCATCCTGGCCTGCATTAGCAATAGTGTGGCCAGCAGGAGCAGGGAGGTCATTGTGCCCCCATACTCTGCTTTGGTTAGGCCACACCCTGAGTCCTGTGTCCAGTTCTGGGCCCCTCAGTTTAAGAAGGACATGGAGACTCTTGAAGGTGACCAGAGAAGGGTAACAAGGCTGGTGAGAGGCCTTGAGCACAAGCCCTATGAGGAGAGGCTGAGGGAGCTGGGGTTGCTTAGCCTGGAGAAGAGGAGGCTCGGGGTGACCTCATTGCTCTCTACAACTACCTGAAGGGTGGTTGTAGCCAGGAAGGGATTGGCCTCTTCTCTCTAGCAACCAGCACCAGAACAAGGGGATACAGTCTCAAGCTGCACCAGGGGAAGTTTAGGCTCGAGGTGAGGAGGAAGTTCTTCACCGAGAGAGTCATTCACCATTGGAATGTGCTGCCCAGGGAGGTGGTGGAGTCACCATCCCTGGAGGTGTTCAAGAGGGGATTGGACGTGGCACTTGGTGCCATGGTCTAGTCATGAGGTCTGTGGTGACAGGTTGGACTTGATGATCTTCAAGGTCTCTTCCAACCTTAGTGATACTGTAATAATTCTTCTTTTGTGCTCACCGTATCTTTTTTTTCCCTTCCCCCCTCCCTAGCAATGCAGAACCTTCCGAAAAAAGACTTCGCCTGAACAGCTTTGTGGCAGATTTTGGCAGACCTCTGGAGTCAGAGAGGGTCTTCTCTCATCAGATAGCTGAAGAATCCCAGTCGCTCTTCCATTTCTGTATTAATGAAGTGGAACATTTGGGCAAAGCAAAACAAAGTCAGAAAGGTCCAGGTCTGGAGAGTAATATCCACTTCCAGGAAGTTCCCAGGACCAGTGGAATGTTCGAGGAGGACCTAAACTGTCTCACAAAATTCAACATTCCAAACTTTGTGAACACTGAGCAGAACTCTTCGCTAGGAGAGGATGACCTTCTCATCTCTGAGCCACCGATCATTTTAGAAAGCAAGTCGGTCGTGCAGTCTTCCCATCGGATCATTGACTGAAAAGTCTTTGAGGTAGACATTCCTGTGGTTGTCCAGTTTGAAGCCTTTCTGGGCCTTCTGCTATTCTGATAGAAGGTATTTCAAGCCTGTGCTTTTTATTGTATATAAGGAATGGCTGTGCTGACAGACCTTGGTTCAGACAAGAAGTAAAACACTGAATGCTTTATTCTGTGTTCTAAACCTTTTGCCCAGCATAAGTTTTGCTTTCTGGGTGGTTTGTTTTTGGGTTTTTTTTTTTTTTTTCCTTTTCTTTCTTGTTTTATCCTCTGTTTGTTCTCTCCACCTACTGTGATGTGTAGGGATTGTGAAGGCTGGAGCCTAGCACTGGGAGGTGTATGAAAACTCCTCAGCCAAAGTGTAAACCTCAAATTAAGACTGAAGCAAGGAATGAACAGGTAGCCCCCCAGGGTGGTTCTGCAGCTTCTGCCACTCCCAAAAGGGATATCTGAAACTGAGCAGCACAATGGATAGCTGCTTGGCATTCTCTTCAGTTTCTGACTCCTAGCTGCTTTTTCATGCACATTAAATCCAACGTAAAAATCTTCCAGGGGGAATACCTTGCATATTAAATTGGTTAAAGTGTTTACAGAATGCTGCTACCACCTGCTGCTGCTGATTGCCCTGGAGACTAGCTTCAGGGTGGGTAATTGCACTGGGGAAGGGATCTGAAGCAAAAATGGCTGAAGAAAATCTCCCCTGGGGGCTTTTTCAAAGCCGGGAAAAGCCCTATCCCTGTGCCAGGCCTGCCAGCTTGTGGGCAGAGCCAACACCATCCACTCTTGATCAGGCCTTTGGACTATGAGAAGCCTCAGGGAGGGCAGTGACTTGCACAGGGTGAGCAAACAGAGCTTGTGTGTGCCCAGGTGGTGCTGCAGCTGCCTGCAGCTTATAGGTTCCCTGGAACCAGTGAAACCTGAAGAATCCTCTCCCAGAAGAGGACCCAATATGGTTACAACACAGCCAAAAGCCAGGTCTCTTCCAACCTGGTCTATTTGATTCCATTCTGATGTCGCGACTCAAACTGAGCTCCTGTGCAGCAGTGCAGGTGTCTGGCTGCAGAAAGTGCCTTCCCCTGGCGCTTGTTCTGATGAGAAGCAGTGACACTGCCTGTCTGCCTTGTGAACAGAACAAGGGATTACTGAGCCAGGTGGTGGAGCTGAAGGAGGGAGGTGGGAAGGCTGAGAAGAATGCAAGAATGAAATAGATTGGTGGAACCATACCATGCAAAGGCAGCAAGTGGAGGCTCTTTGAGAAGCAGAGAATCCCCTCCTCTCATGTCACCAGGTAGAAGGAAGTGATCTATGAAAAGGGGAGGAATGGATACAGGTCCCTGCATGGGGAGGCAGGTAAACCTCTTCCCAGCCTCCCTCACCTTCCCAGTTACACAGCAGATACAGAGCGCTGGAAGTTGAGAGCCAGGATCGACAGGCCTCTGTGTCCTACTCCTATCAGGTGGAAGACAGAAGCTTAAATGAAGCAGGTGAGTGGTGGTGGGTTCATGGCCATGGCAGGGGAACCTCTTCTACAAGGAAGAGGAGAGTTCTGGTTGTTGGAGACTTGCTTCTGGCAGGAGCAGAGGGCCCAGTGTGCAGGGTTAAGCCTCATCATAGGGAATTCTGCAGTTTTCTGGGAATATCACTAAAGAACTCCCCAGCATGGCATGGTCACCAGGCTGTTACCCATTACTGATCTTCCACACTGCATCCTGTAGTGTGAGGGGAATGAAGAGAGACTTCAAGGCCTTGGGACGGTTGGTGAAAGCATCTGGAGCACAAGTGATTTTCTCTTCTCTACTTCTAGTACCTGTCCATGATACGGAAGGGAGTAGAAGAATCCAGTCTGTAAATACCTGGCTCCAAGACTGGTGCTGCAGGCAGGGCTTTGGGTTCTTTGACACTGGTTGGGTTTATAGGACACCAGGACCAATGGTTGTACATGGGAAAAGCTGATCTCCAAGGGGGAAAGCATTCTAGGACAAGAACTAGCAGTGCTCATTCATACAGCTTTACACTGGAGTTGAAGGGGGATGTGGTTGTTGCTGGGCTTGCACCAGTGGGGCAGTGTTCCAGTATTAATGAAGACCAGAAGGCCTCCCACCCCGCCAGGGTAGAATCAGCCTGCTCAGCTCACTCCCCGCAGTGCCTGCACACCAACGCACGCAGCATGGGCAATAAACAGGAGGAGTTAGTTAGGATCTAGTGGCAACCACAGAGGCATGGTGGTTAATATTCAAGGACCTCTTCTTCCAAGCTCAAGATCAGAGCATTCCAAAGAGTAGGAAATCGAGGAAGGAAGCCAGGAGACCTGTGTGGTTAAGTAGGGAACTGCTGAGCAAACTCAAGTGGAAGAAGACAGTCTACAGATCATGGAGGGAGCAGCCAGTTCTGTGCCCCTCAGTTTAGGAAAGATGTTGATGTGCAGGAACATGTCCAGAGAAGGGCAACAAAGCTGGGGAGGCTGAGGGAGCTGGGGTTGCTTAGCCTGGAGAAGAGGAGGCTCAGAGGAGATGTTTTTGCTGTCTACAACTACTTGGTCTCTTCTCCCAGGCAACCAGCACCAGAACAAGAGGACACAGTCTCAAGCTGCACCAGGGGAGGTTTAGGCTGGATGTTAGGAAGAAGTTCTTCCCAGAAAGAGTGATTGGCCATTGGAATGTGCTGCCCAGGGAGGTGGTGGAGTCACCATCACTGGAGGTGTTTAGGAAGAGACTGGATGGGGCACTTGGTGCCATGGTGTGGTGGTTTGAGCCTTAACTGGAAGTTAAGAGCTCAGGTGGGGGCAAGGCTGAGAATCTCTCCCCCACTCCCCCCCTCCTCCCTCCCAACAGAGAGGGAAGAAAAGGAAGGAGCAAATCCACCAAACAATAGTTTGGAGTCGGCTTGGATGTAGAGAGGTAAAGAGTTGTCTTTAAGCAGTATATCTATATATATAAAACAATAACAGGAAAAGGTTCACAAGGGCAAGGAACAAGGATGGCTGGGAGGGGGACAAAAACAAGAGAATAATACAAACCCAGCCTTTCTCTGAGGAAGCCTGGAGGCAGCAGGGAGAAGGAGCAGGTCCGACCACGTGGCAGAGGAGCAGGAGGGCAGCTGCAGCAGCTCTCATCCAGCAGAGACAGGAGCCAGAAAAGCAGGGCCCAACAGCGACAATGTCCTGCTTTTTATACCCTAGCTGGGCAGGGAGGGGGGAGTGGAACAGACTCATCTTCCCAGGTGGAAAATGCCTGCAGGGAGTGAAAAGTACCTGCAAGCCTCCACCCTGCTTTGTTCTTTTGTTCTCAGAAAAGGGTGTTAACCCACCACACATGGTTTAGTTGATTAGATGGTGTTGAATGATAGGTTGGACCTGATGATCTTTGAGATCTTTTCCAACCTGGTTAATTCTATTCTATTCTATTTTAATTCTATACCTGGGAAAGAAGAACTCCTGGTATCAGTACAGGTTGGGGACTGATCTGCTGGAGAGCAGTGAAGGGGAAGGGGACCTGGGGGGTCCTAGTGGATTGAAGGTTGACCGTGAGCCAGCAATTGGCTCTTGTGGCCAATGCCTTTCTGGGTTGCATTTGAAGGGCTGTGTTTAGTAGGTTGAGAGAGGTTCTCCTCCCACTCTACTCTGCCCTTGGGCAGGCCACATATGGAATATTGTGTCCAGTTCCAGGCCCCTCAGTTCAAGCACCTCAGGGAACTGCTTGAGAGAGTCCAGCACAGAACCACAAAAATGATGAAGGGAGTGGAACATCATCTTTACTGAGGGAGCTGGGGCTCTTTAGCTTGGAGGAGACTGAGAGGTGACCTCATTCATGTTTATAAATATTTGCAGGGTGAGTGCCAAGAGGCTGGAGCCAGGCTCTGCTGGGTGATGCCCAGTGACAGGACAAGGGGCAATGGGTGGAAGTTGAGGCTTAGGAAGTTCCATAGAAACAGGAGGAAAAATCTTTTCCCTGTGATGGTGACAGAACACTGGAACAGGCTGCCTGGGGGTGTGTGTATGTGTAGTCTCCCTCTCTGTAGATATTCAAGACCTGCCCGGATGCATCCCTGTGTGCTCTGCTCTAGGTGCTCCTGCTCTGGCAGGGGGTTGGACTGGGTGAGCTCTTGAGGTCCCTTCCAACCCTTAAACATTTTGTGATTCTGTGAAAAGCAAATTGGTGCCTGTGATTGCAGCACTTCAGAGGGACATCTGGAAGCTGCCCAGTGAATTAGTGTTCTGCACACAAGCAGTAATTTTCTCTCTTTTTAAAATTTTATTGTTGATGCAAACTTTCAGTTGGGTTAAGCACAGGATTCCTGAATCACAGGAAAGCAGCTAAACTATTCTGTAGTTACTACATGCACATGGTGGTGGTATGTTAGGCTGGTGTTATGCTTGTAGGCTGCAGCTTCTTCTCCTTTTTAGCTCCATCAATGGCCCTTTCTTGACTAGTAGGCCAGTGAAGGGCTAGCAGCCTTTGGAGCTGTTGGGAGGACCAGTTCCAAAAGCATAACTAAGCTGCACTTGCTCCATCTGCCTTTTGTGTTCAGTTGGGGTTGTGTTGCAATCACAGCTGTTTTTCCAGGGAGAGATTTGTTAAGGAATTGAGTGTATCTAAGACCAGCCTTTATTTTCTGGAGAGTAATAAGGTTCTGAGCCTTAGCCAGTTCCTAAATTGCAGTTCAGCTTTCTTCCGAAGATGGTGACTAATGGCCAAATGGTTTTAGAGCAAGGACAGAGGATGAGAGGAACTAGGTTCAAATCCTCTGCTGGATTTGGAGTAAGAGTGCTCTGCAGACATTCTTAGGTGAAATAAAAGTAGTGGATTCAAGGTGCTGGCCTGACTGGGTTTCCTTGACACTAACCTGATGTGTATACAGCACATTTGTGTCAGAATGAAAATATGTCAGTGGCCTGCTGCTGCATTCTCCATCCACTTGAATGCTGCTTAATTCATCCTTCCTTCACCTGACAATTAGAAAAACAGTGAATGGCTGTAGACTTAAAGAATACAGAGTAAGGGAAACCTCTTTTGTTTTTAATCTCCTGTGCCCTTTTTATAAATGAATTGTACCTGAATTTACTGTTCTCAAATGCTTCATAGTGTTTTAAAGTAATGGGATTACACTTAAAGCAGAGCAGAAGCTGTTTAAAACTAGAGCATTGCTGAAAAATAGTTCCCAAGAGAACGCTGCTGGGAACCCCATTGCAATGAGCATAGCTGAGGGTCTCCAGCCTGCTGCTTCAGGTGCAGAGAGGGCCTGGGTTTACAGCAAGGCTTTAACCACAAGTAAGGATGCAGGAGCTGGGGACTTGCCTTTTCTCTTCTGAAATTAAGAAATGTGGGAAACCTGCCTTCTGAATGTGGTAACTGCTGCCTCCTGAGGCACCTCAAACAACTAACTGCTATCTGCTGGTTAAGCTTTGTCTGAACTGAAACTCAATACTGTTCTTGCAAACAAGCTCAGGGATTTCTACTAAATGTGGCTTTTAGAGCCAGTTTCTGGATGAGTGAACTGCCTTCAGTCAGGCTTGATTTTATTTTGTTGTTGGTTTTTTTTTCACTGCCCTTTGCCATGCTTGAAAACAGAAATGCCATTTAAATGAGATGAAAAATCTGTGTAGAATTCATCTCCTCTGCAACTGAGAAATGAAACTTAAAGCATTTCAAATGATTTCAAAGTAATGCAGGTCTAGTTCTAGGAGAGCTTTCTGTTCTCAGTGGGCTGACCTAAGCTTTTATACAATACAATAAACCAGGTTGGAAGAGACCTTCAAGATCATCGTGTCCAACCTATCAACCAATCCAACCCACCTAAACAACTAGACCATGGCACCAAGCACCCCATCAAGTCTCCTTCCACTGCCTTAAATCATTGTGACTCTTTAGGTGCATAACTGCTGCTTTGGGGAGTAAGGATCAGTATTCGTGTGTGGGAAGGCTGCTGACAATGCCTAGATGAAAGGTATTTAACAAAATGAGCAAGAGGTAATACCAACTTAACCTACACTGCACTTGAATTGTACTCTTGATGTCCTTCTGAAGCATGTATTGATTCTGTAAAGGCACTGAAGTGTTTGGTTCCTGCTTCTGTTCTTCCCTGATGGTCCTTCAGCTTTTTCTATCTTATCTCCCTTCTATGTGTAAAGTCCTTCAGGCTGCTTTTTGCAGAACACGCAGGCAGTCCTCACTGCACAGCTCCTGTGTGACTTCAGAAGCACTGTGGCAGCAGTCAGCCTGATTGAGATTTCTGCTCTGCCTTTGCATTAACACAATCAAAGGCAAACAGAAACTTTCTGCAGTCTTAAAAGCTGTTACTTAAAAACTGTTCTTTTTCCTTTTAAAAAAACTAAATAGATGTGATGATTTGCCTCAGGGGAAAGGGTATTGGTGTAATAACCAACTCTCTGTAAGATGCTTAAAAATACTCAGCTTTCCCAGAAAAAAATTAACCTTGAGTTGGTTCAATGTGAAGGGAATAGGAAATGTTTTGACCAGGGTAAATCCTTCAAAAGTAGTACCTGGAATTTTAACACTGCTTGAAAATGGAATCATTGTGCAAGTTTTCTTACAGCTCTGCTGTAAACAAATGAATTCCAGCTAAACATAAGGCAATGATTCACAGAAAATGATGTTTAAGGTTCTTTTAATCCATCCTTTATATTGCTTCCTGGAAGTGCATGATGAAACACTGTGTCATAAGAAGACTAAAAACATACAGGGGGAGGATAATTCTGTTACGTCTCAGAAAGAGCCCACTAAACCCCTCAGTGAAATACAGTTAAAGCTGAGGCCCTGTTTCATCAGCTTTTGTTCCATTTCAGGGTATTTTCCCCTGTCTGCATCGTTGAGACTGCTGGAGAAACACAGAGTCAGAACTTGAGCAGGGAAGTTCTCTGAAACACCACCCTTACTACAGCCATTCAAGCCCAGAACTAGCCTGTCCTGGGGAGATTGCCCACTTCACAGTAACTGCCTACAACCTAGAGCTCATGTTTCAGTGAGCATACAGCTATATAAACACATGTGAGAACATTCCAGTATGAACCAGATTGGAGCTTACAGGCATGGTAACTAATACTGCCCCTGCTCAGGAAGAGAGACTGAGACTTTAATTTGAAATTAATGTGAACATGAGGAAGGATTTTTTCACTATGAGGGTGACAGAACACTGGAACAGGCTGCCCAGAGGGAAAGACTCAAAACCCACCTGGATGCATTCCTGTGTGACCTGGTCTAGGTGATCCTTCTCTGGCAGGGGTTTGGACTGGAAGATCTTTGAGGTCCCTTCCACCCCCCTGACATTCTGTGATTCTGTGAAATGTCATTCAGAGTCTGTGTAGGATACCAGCACTTGCTGGGAGTGGAATGTAAGAATTTGAAACTGGTTGAGTGAACTGCATCACCACTTAGCCAACCTCCTCTTGATCACCTAAGGGTTATAGTTTTCAGAGCTTCCCACACCCAGAAAGCTTCCCCAAGGCCTTCTTGTGCTAAGCAGTGCCTTAGCACACCCCCAGCCAGCACCTGGTCTCTCTGGGAACACAAAGAGTTGCTGTAGTTTAACAAAAAAAAATCTCACTTCAGGTCACATAGCCAAATAATGCAGCAAATAGTACAGGGGGAAATTCAAAAGGTATATTAAAACAATGAAATGTTATCCTTTTCATTTACAAAACAGTCCCAAAGCAAGTGTAGAGCATACTTACACAGAGCTGCTGTTGTATAGACAGAGCATTAGTGTCTTTACCCATTCTATCAATACAGACTAACAATTCCTTAGTGGCAGACAAAAGGCCCACACTAAAACCACTGAAAGTACCTGAGTGTGAAACAAAGATTACTACATTAATTAATTAATTGCCAACTGGTCATCTTTTGTTCTTGTCTACATGTATATACACAAAGTGTATGTGCATACTCAAACCCCAGTCCTTGCCCTTAATTCCTGTCTGTGCTGATCTGATAGAGTTAGTTACACTGTTCTGTTCTTTGCACATGCTTGTAGAAGACAAAATGCAGCATGATCCATAACTGGACAGAGAACTGAAATAGTTCACATCTGACTTAACTGCTACCTTCAGCCAATACTACAGGGACCTGAAGAGTACATTCTGGCTTTTGTCTTCTTTTCCTCCATAAATACAGTTGCTTGAGCTCCAACCTCACTTTACATGCTGTGGAATTCTAAAGGACTTGCAGTGCTGAGAGTTAGAACTAGTAATTCACTGATTTGTTTGACAAAGCTGTCCCTGCAGTCACCAAGTAGCGATCCTGAACGTTCTGTACCTTGACATACTGCTGCTCCTTTGCCTATCCTTTTCAGCAGCAGGTTTTTCATACTGAGAAGTGTAATAGGCATCCACACCTTCCCTCCCCCTGTCCTCACTTGAGCAAGGAAGCCCCTGTGGGTTCTGTGCTTCCTGAGGCTATACTTTGTAGACTTGCCACTTGTTCTTTTCCCTCCTGTTGGCCCTTCTTTCTTGAAAGGAGGGACCAAAAGCTTGGCACACTGAGTTACATGTTAATGCTATCTAGTATCTTGCAGGCTTTACACTACAGCCAAACTCCAGCAGAGCCTACAAGGGGAGGGAGAAGACAATGGTCCCTGACATTCAGCGTGTTACCTGCTACACCAATGGCTTCTGAACTGCCATGCAAATCTCTTTTGTCACTCCTCAGACTAGAGTTATTTAAAGGTATCTCATACAGCCTTTTCAGCTTGCCTAGTATTTTAAATTTGCTTCTGTCAAGATCATCTATAATGATACTGTGTCTGATTTAGAGCAGCCCATTGTAAGTCTTACCAACACAGCCTTCCCTTCTAAAAAGGGACATCAGTAATTACTCTCACACTGTATTTTACAGGCTGTAATTCAGCTAGACCCTTCTGTCATCATCAGAACCAGCACTGCTGTCAATGCTTGCAAAGTAAACAGAACAAGTTTGAGCTTGAACATCAGCAGAGCAGCTCTGCTCCAACCCTCCAATCATCCAAAGCTGAAAAAGGTCTTAAAGGGAAGCAACACTTCATGAATTGCAGGGAGGGAGACAAAACGTTGGAAAAAGATTTTTTATGCCTTATGACATTCAAATTAGTAGCTCTGCAATCTAAACCTACAAGCCATAGAGCAGGTCACTGACATTGTTCACAAAGGAATCACTGCAAGCCAAGTTATAAACAAAAGTTAAAAACAACCCAGCAGGTTCTACAGAACCTGAGAAAGTATCAAATGGAATTTTTCAAAGGTAACTGAATTTATGGAGTAACTTCACTATTCCTGTTTAAAATGGCTTGTAACTTTATTACTAACAACACATAAGACACGATCTGTCTAGGGTGCTGCTCAATGCAGCCCTACCCTTGGGCAAGGAAGATTCCAGAGAAGATCAGGGTGTAGTTCAGGGTTAGATTAATGATTTATAATAACCTTTCTGTACATAACGTGGAATAGCAAAACTCTGCCTCCCCCTATCAACTCCTCTCTAATTATGTCTTCCAACAGCTGTCTGCCAAGCTGGTTCCCCTGGAATTAGGGGCAGGAATAACAACCCCTTGTTTCTGCAGTTCACGTAATACATCCAGTATTGAATCCAATTCCACTCGGAATTTCTCCAGCTCTTGGTTCTTCTGCTGTGCCAGCCTTCGCCACCTCTCAGCCTCATGGCTCTGCCTTGCTTCAGTAAGATGTTGTGTGAGCTGGGCTGCCTGCAAATTACAGAATACAAAATCAACCAGGTTGGAAAAGACCTTTGACATCATCAAGTCCAACCTATTACCCAACACCATCTAATCAACTAAACCATGGCACCAAGTGCCTCATCCAGGCTCTTCATAAACACCTCCAGTGATGGTGACTCCACCACCTCCCTGGGCAGCACATTCCAGTGGCCAATCACTCTTTCTGGGAAGAACTTCTTCCTAACATCCAGCCTAAACCTCCCCTGGCACAGCTGGCAAGCAAGTCAGCATTGTTGACTCCTTAATCAAACACTCAGCCAGGGCTGCCCCTCAGCCAAAATGTGCCACTTCATTGTGTTTGCTACTTGGTCTCAAAGCCCGGGGCTCAACGCTGCATGTTACAACCCCCATTGCTAGCAAAGCTGCATCAGTGACAGAAAGGCAGAATCCAGCAGTGACTAATCAGCCTTGGGAGAATTTAACTTACCCTCTCCAAAGCAGCAATTAGTAGTCTGACTATTTAAGAGGAGTCTGAGCATGTTACACAAAACCCTCAATAAGCAAACCAAACCTTTCTACTTGCTATTGAAATGTGTTAATTAAAAGAACAGTCTGCAAGAGGGATAACCCAAATCTGAAGGCTTAAAACCCACAAGTTCTATGAATCATCAGGGAATACCCTGTAGTCACAAAGGTCTGAAGCTGCTGCAGATACAAGTTTGAATTAATTTTGATGTGAATCTGGGGCAAGAAGGACAGGGAACTGCTTGACAGGGTGCAGTGCAGAGCCATGAAAATGAGGAAGGGAGTGGAACATCTTCCTTATGAGATTAGATTGAAGGAGCTGGGGCTCTTTAGCTTGGAGGAGACTGAGAGGTGACCTCATTCATGTTTATGAATATGTGAAGGGTGAGTGCCAGGCTCTGCCTGGTGCTGCCCAATGACAGGACAAGGGGCAATGGGTGGAAGCTGAGACATAGGAAGGTCCATGGAAACATGAGGAAAAATGTTTTCACTTTGATGGTGACACAACACTGGAACAGGCTGCCCAGGGGGGTTGTGGAGTCTCCCTCTCTGGAGATCTTCAAAACCTGCCTGGATGAATTCCTGGGTGATCTGCTCTGGGTGATCCTGCTCTGGCAGGGGCATTGGACTGGATGATCATTTGAGTTCCCTCCCAACCCCTAACATTGTGTGATTCTATTACAGCTGCCTTCAGCAGAACAGAATGTGAACAAATAACCCTGAGGCAGCAGGCTTGTTCTTAATCCTGTAAAACCTTTTATCCAGTCCCTGATGTAGAAATGTATGGAGAATAAAACCTTCCATGAACAGTTGTGTACATCAGTCTATTTCTTGAGATCTGGTTTCAAACTGCAAAGCAAACTCCATAAACTAAGAAGTACAGTGGGGGCTGGATGATCTTCCAGTCCAACTGCCCTTCTCTGACTTCATATTTTCAGTCAAAGCTACTTGAAAATACTCAGTGAAAGACAGCATACATTTAAATGCTGAAAATACTGAGAAAAAACATCTATGAACCAGAAAACCCACTTCCAGATGATGGATGCTCCCTCAACAGATTAAAAAATGGTATAAAATAAGATGAAATCTTACTTTATACATAAAGTCTGAAATTTGAATGAAAAAAACACAACCACCAGTGCAAATTTTGCACACATTCAAGGGATACAATGTGAGATAGAAGAAGCTGCATCACATGGATCCAAACTTCAAACCAGAAGTTTTAAGCTTGTGGGTGACAAAGGCTTTCCCCCCCCCTTGTTTCTGGTATTAAAAGCAGTATGTGCTAGACTGCTAAAGATGTCCCTGCAATAAGCAGGGACACCTTTCTCCCAATCTAGTTAGAGATGTTCCTGCACTACAGGGGGACTAGATGACCTTTGAAGGTCCCTTCCAACCTAATGCAGTCCATGATTAATGATTCTAGTGTGGGGTGTCCCTGCCCATGGCAGGGGGGTTGGAACTAGCTGATCCTTGCGGTCCCTTCCAACCCTGACTGATGATACTATGATACTATGATTCTGAGATGTTTCTCTGCTTTCAATGAAGCTTTTCTGAATGAGGTGTCTAGGACTAGGAATAAAATCACAGCTCAGCTGAGGAATATTATCACAGCTTAACAACCTGCCTTGCACACGGATCATTTTTCCGTAGCTAGCTTTCACTGTGTAGCTGGAACAGGAAATAACCAAAGATAGAAGGGACTTGCAGAGGTCCTGTGGTTCAACCCTCTGCAAAAGCAAGGCCTCCTCAGATCAGGCTGGGAGGAAGTTACACACCACATACATACTGTGCACAGTAATTACCACAGCATGGACATGCTGCCTGGGACTGCATCTCCATGAGGCACCAAAGACAAAATCAAAGAGTACCTGAGCCCTGCTGTGTCAGCTAGAGGAGCCTGTGCAAAGAGCATCGAATCACAGCTACTTGAGCAGTAAATACAGACAGACTCTCAGTACCTTCTGAATTCTTGCTCTCTTTCTGCATGTCTGGCCTCTATATGCTTGATTTTCCTTTCCAGGCACAAGAAGTGTTTCATTTCAGGACTCTGGCTCTCCTTAGCTTCTCTCAGTTCTTCCAACAATTTTGTCACCTACAGTTTGAGACAAGTGATGAAGTTATCATTGTGTTAAGCAGTGCAGAAAACAGGTTCCTTTCAAAGTGTGTTTGTTTAATCATTCCAGTCAAAAGCTGCAGAAAGGAAGGCATAAAACTCTCCATTATTCAGAAGCTTAAACAGGGGCTCAGAGACTTACTTAAATTAGGATATTTAATTTGAATGAAGTGGCCTGAGGATATGAAAATCTAGTCCCTTTGGATAAAACAAATCCTGTTCCTAAGATGCTATCAAGTGATTCTTCAACAGTCAATTTTGATTCTTCTAAACATGCTAAAAACGAATGGAGAGTATTCTGATTCGATTTTCTCACACAATCCTTTGTCACCTGTGGACAACCATCAACTATCAAATGTACCAGCGTGTTTCTGAGGAAGTGTCAAGTGCCAATCTCTTTTTTGTGGTGCACAGTAATAACAATGCATGCAAACTCCAACATAGAAGATTTCACCTCTACATAAGGAGAAACTTCTTTACAATGAGGATGAAAGAGCACTGGAGAGGCTGCCCAGAGAGCTTGTGGAGTCTCCTTCTCTGGACACTTTCAAAACTTGCCTGGATGCATTTCTGTGTGGACTACCCTCGGTGATCCTGCTTTGGCAGGGGAGCTGGACTTGATCTCTAGAGGTCCCTTCCAACCCCTAACATATGAGTCTGTGTTGAAGGGCAAAAGCAAGGCTTTAACATTTCCTTCTGTATAGTCTTGCAGTGATTTTTTGTAGCCAAGGCACTCCATTACATTCTCTTACATGCCAACACCTTGAACTCAGCCACCTGGGTCAATGGATGATCGTTGCCTTACCCAACCCTGTCAATAAATCAATCTGTAAGGCATTTATAGAAGACACCAATTAGTAACATTCTTCTCATTGTACTCTTGTCCTGTTTTCCTAACAGGAACAGATCAGTGGAGTGAAACAAGCTTTGTATGGAAAGGCAAACCTCTTATCATTAAATGATTCATAATATGAACTCACAGTCTCAGCCTTTTCAGCAAAGACAGAGCTTGTTTAGTAGGAGATCTTTTGTCCCTCCCTTGAAACCACCCTCACTTTTCTACAAATACTTCACAACAGAGGTTTAACTGCAAGTGGGTAAGGTAAACAATCAGTTTAGTAGGATGAAAATGAAGTATGTACTAAGCACATACTGATACTTCTCTGCTATACTGGAGATACTCAAAACCTGCCTGGATTCATTCCGGTGTGATCTGCTCCTGCTCTGGCAGGGGGGTTGGACTGGAGATCTCTCGAGGTGCCTCCCAACCCTAACATTCTGTGATTCTCTCATTTCCTCTAAAAAAGGGCAGCAAGTGAGATGAAATGCTGGTGTTCTCAGCCCCTTGCAGAATAGAAGGATTCTTGTTCATAACTCTTGCATTCTCAAAATGAAGTTAAAATTAGCAAAATTCATACATCAAGGACAGAGTGACCTAAGCACAGGGACACTGGTAGGGCATGCCACATCCTTCTCCTCAGCAGGTGATAAAAACATGCAGCAGCATTTCAAGAACAGCCAAAGCACAGCCAGTAGCTCAAAAAGCTTGAGCTAGAAGATGGAGAGCTATTTCACACAATATTACCCCCCAATGAAACAGGAACAAGTATAATCTTCAGATTATCTGCTAGTAATAGAAGTAAAAAATTAGGAAAAGCCTAGGCACCTCTCCCATAACCCATGAATTTCAGAACAGATAACCTCTTTTGGTAAGACTGAGTTTCATAGAAGGCCAATGCCATTCTGGGGTGGATTAAAAGGGCTGTGGTGAGTAGGTCAAGAGAGGTTCTCCTCCCCTTCTGCCCTGGTGAGGCTGCATCTGGAATTTTGTGACCAGTTCTGGGCCCCTCAGTTCAAGAAGGACCTTAGGGAACTGCTTGAAAGAGTCCAGTGCAGAGCCACAAAAGTGATTTAGGGAGGGAACATCTTCCTTGAGGAGAGACTGAGGGAGCTGGGGCTCTTTAGCTTGGAGAGGAGGAGACTGAGAGGTGACCTCGTTCATGTTTATGGATATGTAAAGGGTGAGTGCCAGAGGATGGAGCCAGGCTCTGCTCAGTGATGCCCAATGACAGCACAGGGGCAATGTGGAAGTTGAGGCATAGGAAGTTCTATGGAACAGAGGAAAATGTTTTCATTGTGATGGTGACAGAACACTGGAACAGGCTGCCTGGGGTGTGTGTAGTCTCCCTCTCCAGAGATATTCAAGACCTGCCTGTCTGTGTTTCCTGTGTGATCTGCTCTAGGTGATCCTGCTCTGGCAGTGGGGTTGGACTGGATGATCTTTGGAGGTCCCTTCCAGCCCCTAACATTCTGTGATAGTAAAGGAGAAATTAAGAATAGAATTGTCTACATCAGTTTTTATGGCAATGAAAGATGAGGAAAGGAAGGCTTTATTGGAACAAAGAATTTGAAAACTAAGACAATATCCTTCTAACAAAGAAAAACTCCTGTGGTCTGTTTACTACCCATCACAACTCTCAACAGGCTAGGAATGATTGGATTACCTACTGATCATTTCAGTATATATGCCAGCCATTTCTCTAATGTCATCATCGTTAATCAAAGGTCAAAGTTCCTGCATTCTCAGGTATAACTCCAGGATAGAACAGAATAGAATTAACCAGGTTGGAAAAGACCTTTGAGATCATCAAGCCAACCTATCACCCAACACCATCTAATCAACTAAACCATGGCATCAAGTGCCTCATCCAGTCTCTTCTTAAACACCTCCAGTGATGGTGATTCCACCACCTCCCTGGGCAGCACATTCCAATGGCCAATCTCTCTTTCTAAGAAGAACTTCCTAACATCCAGCCTAAACCTCCCCTGGTGCAGCTTGAGACTGTGTCCTCTTGTTCTGGTGCTGGTTGCCTGAGAGAAGAGACCAATCCCCACCGGGCTACAACCTCCCTTCAGATAGTTTTAGAGAGCAATAAGGTCTCCCCTGAGCCTCCTCTTCTCCAGGCTAAGCAACCCACTCCCTCAGCCTCTCCTCACAGGGCTGTGCTCCAACCCCCCCCCCCAGCTTTGTTGCCCTTCTCTGGACATGTTCAGCAACTCAACATCTTTCTTAACTGAGGGGCCCAGAATGGAAACAGGACTCAAGGTGTGGCCTAACCAGTGCTGAGTATAGGATGTAGAAGCAACTAAAGATACTAAGAATTACTTTACTCTCTATTATCTATCTGAAGCTGTACAAGGATGAAAGGATGAAGTCCTTAGAATAAAGTACCCCCCACTCTAAATTAAAACCTACCTCTTTTTGTAGCAGTTCCTCTCTCATCTGTGACACTAAGAGGGCTTCCTGACGTCTCTGTTGTTCACTGATTTGTTCTTGGAGATGTTTTATTAATACCTACAAAAAACCCATTAAAACCAGTTTGTCATAACATAAATACCCAGGACAAGAGGTGAAAACCTACACAGGAGTAATACACCAACCCCATTTGTAAGGAGCAGTCCCAAGTGCACAATCTGTCTCTTCATTGTCATCAGGAATTGCACCCCCTGCCCTAAAGAGGAGGAGTGAAATTCAGGCTAACTTCTTAGCAGAAGTTTTGCAGTGGCCTGCTCCATAATAAGTTACTGATGAAGTGACCACTGGAATGTGGTCTCCATGGTTTTCCAGGTGCCGGTTCTGTGGGGGAGACCTTGATGGTACCAAGGGTCTGTACCTGCCAAGTATGATGGATGACCCTACTGTGTGTGAGCATCACTTTGGAACGGAGGAATGGAACTGGAGACAAGAGAACTTCTGTGAACTCTGCTCTTTACAATGTCATTATAACATGAAAACACACTCCTGGCCTGAGGCTACCTGCCTCTGAGGCAGACCATACCTTGGACTGGCCTCCTTGGGCCCAGACCACACCTTGGTCACTCCTCCTTGGACATGTGTGGAAGCCTTACTCATGGGGGAACACAAGGGGTGGAGAGAGGCTGAGTTCAGACATTGACAGGTGTGGAGGTGATGATAAAAGATATCTCCCTAGCAATGGGAAGAGTTCTGTCTGTGTTCTGTGAGAGGGTTTGTGTGTGTGTCTGAGTGTTTCCTGAAGAGTTCTGAAGAAGTTCTGAAGAAGGAACAAGAAGAAGGCTTTGAAGGAAAGCTCTCCCTAGTACGATCAAGAAGGACCAGCAGGACTGGACCTGGGACCAGAGAGATGTCTTTGGACCCTTGCATTATGGGTAGCAATTGACCTCTTTTCCTTTCCCCTCTTCACTTTTCCCCTTTCTCCTCTCACTTTTTTCTACCTCCTATGGGTAAACAATAAAGTTTTACTGTTGATTGAAGTGAACCCCCTTGCACAAACTGAAACACAGGAGGTTGTTCTGTCTGACCATAAGGAAAACTTCGCTTATGAGGGTGCCCAAGCCCATGTCTGGGTCTCTAAGTCCAGAAAGGTGTGGAATCTCCCTCCTTGGAGACATTAAAAGCTACCTGGATGTGTCCTGCACAACTGGCTCTAGATACCCTACTTGAACAGGGGGTTGGGCAAGATGACCTCCAGAGGTCCCTTCCAATCTCAGTCCTTCTATGACTACAGTGGCACAGGCCCATTTTTAAAACAACAGAACCTGCTTCAAAGAAAGACAAAGTTCACAGTATGCAGAAGTAACTTTACTGCTGCCTGTAGGCAATGAATTATCTACTGTATCTTACCTCTTGTGTTGAAATTCTGCTGTTTAGTTCAGCTACTTTAGAAGCAGAATGCTCCTTTGCATGCTGGCAAAGAATCTTCTCCACTTCCCTCTGATGGGAAGCTTTCAGAGATGCAATGTATTCTGCCGTGTCCTCCTGTATCCTGACAGAGTGAAAGGAGTATCAGAAGTAAAGCAGTTACAGAGAGTTTTCAAATAAATGCAGCAAAGTCTGTCCCTTGAACATCCAAAACAGCAAAAATAGAAGGTGGCAAGTCTTTGAAATTCCATAACCTCACACAGCTCTCCACCACTACTTTGCCTCTGGAGGACAACAGGGTAAAAGCCTACGGTGTTCTGTATTTACCTCATCCAACTAGGAGACAGCTAGACTACAGAAACCCAGCTAATCATCTCTTTTGGCTCCACTTATAAAAGAAGGAGAGAAAATGAGTGCTTTTAATCTTAACATTTGTTAAGAGGTCCCATTTCAGGTACCTGTTTTAGAACATAATGTGGTGCAATCTCAATATGCCAAATTTCCTCTACTGACTCAGAAGGGAGCTAAGGGAGAACAGGTGAAGTGTAAAGTTTCTACAGCTGCTCAGGTAAATCCCACTGAAAGCACACCCAGACTGAAGGTGTGCACCAATATTCATGCTGTACAGCACAAATACCAAGCATCCAAGATGCAACAATTTGCACCAAGGTCTTTTCACTCAAAACCATGGTGGGTTGCAGCATTCATAAGGATGTAGAACGAATCCTGATAGTGCAGTGCTCCAAAAAAACCAACCCAAACCAACAAAGACCAGCCCCAAACCAACCAAACCAAACAGTAAAAAAATTTAGAGAGAATGTCCACCAAATGCAAGCTAGCTTCACACATAGAATCACAGAGTGGCCTGGATTGGAAAGGGCCTCCAAAGACCATCTAGTCCAACCCCCTCTGCAGTCAGCAGAGACATCCCCAACTAGACTCGGCTGCCCAGAGCCCTGTTGAGCCTCACCTTGAGTATCTCCAGGGACAGGGCTCAAACCATCTCCCTGAGCAACCTGTTCCTGTGTTCCACCACCCTCGTAGTAAAGAACTTGTTCCTAACATCCAATCTCAATCTGCTCTTCTCTAGTTTGAAGCCATTGCCCCTTGTCCTATCACTGCAGGCCTTTTGTAAGCAGCCTCTCTCCACCCTTCTTGTAGTGCCCAACATGGCTGATGCTGATGTGTCACTTTCGTCCTGCATCAGCCACACTTTAAGGAGGTTTATAAAAGGCAGGTGTGAGCACTTACCTTCGAATGTTACTTTCGGAATAAGCCAGCTTTGCCTGAGACTTCACCCTCTGCTGGTTCATCTCTAGAGACAATCTTTCTAGCTCCTCCTTCAGTTGTGCATTTTCTTGCAGAACTTCTGAGAGATTAGGATCGGAGAAGGTTTTGTGCTGGGTCCTTTTGTCACCTTTGAAAACGCTTCGAAAGGGTTCGCTGCCGCCGCGATGTCTTTTATCTGTTGCTGACGAGTTCCTTTTCAAGATCCTGGTAGAGTTTTCCTTATTATTGGCTTTATTCCTCAAATTGTTACGGGACAACATCACCATCCTTTCTTTCTGAAGTTTCTCTACAGTTTTTGTGAGCTCTTGTATGTCTTTATTCTTCATGACCAGCTCTTCATTTAGCTTTGCCAGTTTGTCCTTTGCGTTGCCTGTTTCACGTGAGAGTCTGTGAACTCCATCTTCATTATCCTTTTATTTCTGAGTTTTAATTGGGAGTTTTGACTTCTGAGGTCTTCAATTTCTGCCTGGAGGTTCTTACCGGTGATCTGATGGCTCTCCTTTAGATTCTGAAGCTCTTGTTCAAGTTCTGCTTTACCACCATTCTTTTGGTGATTCACTCATAAATTTGTAGGCAAGTAGTGCTCAAGCTCTACAAGTCTTTGCTCATACTGCATCTAAGCAAGGGGAGTAGGAGAAATAAACCAAGTCAGTTTCTTCAAGTGTACTTTTATTATCAGCTCTTCCTCTTATTCTTTAAAGAACTCCACATCTGA
>CM037640.1:54221890-54259523 GCA_015227895.2 Colaptes auratus | reverse complement strand
GGACTCAAGGTGTGGCCTAACCAGTGTTGTGTACAGGGGCAGAATGACCTCCCTGCTCCTGCTGGCCACACTGTTCCTGATGCAGGCCAGGATGCCATTGGCCCTCTTGGCTGCCTAGTCCAGGTTGCTCAAAGCCTCATCAACCTGGCTCAACACCTCCAGGGAGAGGAAATTCACAACCTCCCTGAGCAACTTGTTGCAGGTCTCACTACCATCATGTAAAGAATTCTTCCTATATCCAGTCTAAATCTACCCTCCTCAAGCTTCAAGCATTCCCTCTCTTCCTATCACAGGCCCTTGTAAAATGTCCCTTCCTAGCCTTCCTATGACCCCCTTCAGGTATGAGGGAAAGTTTCTGGTTTTCAGATGCTGTTGCATTTAAGACCCTAATCAGGGTATGGCTTTAATACTTCACGCAGTGACAGGATTAATAAAGATGTGAAATGTGCTGAGAAAGGATAGTGTGACTTGTTAGTATTCTGTACTAAAGAAGTAATTAAAGAAGACTAAAGATGTTTTATTCTGTAGGTGAGAAGTCTTACGAGTTGAAAGTTATGGAAGAATTATACAAACAGGAAACACTCACTGAAAAAGAGACTCAGTGGTATGCAGAGAATCAGGACCTTTTGGACAGAGATGCAGCTCGTCTCAAAGATGCCAAAGAAGAAATTGCAAAACTAAAATAGAGGTGATCATATCTAGCTGTATTAAGTAGCTTAACTTATTTCTGTTTCCAGTGATGGTGAGGGAATAATGTAATTCTGTCTGCAATAATCTCTTCCCCACTCCCCCTTTTATTGTTTATTTACTTTTTGGAGGGAGGAGGGATTTGTTCATTTGTTTGGTTTGAATGTGAATTCATATTTGAATTGAAAGTGATTGAATTGAATGAATTGAAATGAATTGAAGTTGAAAATTTAACAGGTTGGAGAAACCTTGGATCTTAGAGTCCAACCTATCACCAACACTATTAATCAACTAAACCATGGCACCAAGCACCCCATCCAGTCTCTCCCTAAACACTTCCAGTGATGGTGACGCCACCACCTCCCTGGGCAGCACATTCAATGGCCAATCTCTCTTTCTATGAAGAACATCCTAACATCCAGCGTAAACCTCCCCTGGCACAGCTTGAGACTGGGTCCTCTGTTCTGGTGCTGGTGCCTGGGAGAAGAGACCAGCCCCCACCTGGCTACAACCTCCCTTCAGGTAGTTGTAGACAGCAATAAGGCTCCTCTGAACCTCCTCTTCTCCGGGCTAAGCAACCAAGCTCCCTCAGCCTCTCCTCACAGGGCTGGCTCAAACCCCTCCCCAGCTTTGTTGCCCTTCTCTGGACACCTTCCAGCAACTCAACATCTTTCTAAATTGAGGGGCCAGAACTGGACACAGCACTGAAGGGTCAACACAAAACCATGTCCCAGAGGCCAGGTCCACACACTGTTTAAACATCCCAGGACTGGTGACTCCAGCACTGCCATGGGCAGACCATTCCAAGTTTGAGAAACCCTTTCAGCAATAAATATCTCCTAACATTCCTAAACGTCCCCTGGTTGCAGCTTTAAACCATATCCTTCAGTCCTGCTGCTTGCCACCAAGGAGAAGAAGCTGCTGCTTCTTGCTCCAGCCTCCCTTCAGGCAGTTGTAGAGAGCACTGAGGTCTCCCCTCAGCACTCTCTTCTGCTCCCTCAGATGCTTCTTACAGGCCATGTGCTCCAGGCCCTTCACAAGCCTCACTGCCCTTCTCCGCAACCTCAGGTGCTTGTAGTGAGGAGCCCAGAACTGAACACAATGCTCAATGTGTGGCCTCACAGTGCTGAGTACAGGGGGATCATCACTCCCAGTCCCTGCTGGCCACAGTGTTTCTAACACAAGCCAGGATGCACTGGCTTTCTTGGCCACCTGGGCACACTGCTGACTCATGTTCAGCCAAAACACCCCAGGTCTCTCTCCCAAGCTGCAGCTTTCCAACAACCACATGCCCGTGTTCTTTATGTGTGGCATGTTTCCAGTGCTTTTGTACTACAGGTCAATGTCTCTCAGTGTGTATCTCAGTCTTGTTTTCTCATAAAATTGGCCAGGTTGAGAAGCTCAGAGCTGAAGCTGGAGATCAGTGTGTGCAGCAGAAGAAACGTTTGAGAGAGAGAGCAGCAAGATGCCAAAAGAATTCAGGATCTGGAGAGACAAGTATGCAACAATAGAACTGTTTCGTTTATTGCAGATGAGGTCCCTTACAACACTTACTAGCCCTTTCATATGGGTAAAGGATTGAATGAAGCCTTCTGATAAAGTAACTTGGGCTATGGAATTATGATAAAGTAACTTGGACCATGGGGGTGCTGATGGACAAGAAGCTGGGCATGAGCAGGCAGTGTGTACTTGCAGCCCAGAAGGCAAATCACATCCTGGGCTGCATCAAAAGATGTGTGGCCAGCAGATCCAGAGAGGTGATTCTGCACTTCACTCTGTTCTGGTGGGACTCATCTGCAGTACTGTGTACAGGAGGAGCCATCAATATTGGAAGGATATGGACCTTATGGAGAGGGTCCAGAGAGGGCCACAAAAATGATCAGGGGGTTGGAGCACCTCTGCTACAAAGACAGGCTGAGGGAGCTGGGGTTGTTCAGCCTGGAGGAGGTTCTGGAGGGACCTAATAGCAGCCTTCCAGTACTGAAGGGGGCCTACAGGAAGGATGGAGAGAGACGTTTACAAAGGCCGCAGTGACAGGACCAGGGGCAACAGCTTCCAAACTAGAGAAGGGCAGATTTAGATTGGTATCAGGAAGAAGTTCTTCACTCTGAGGGGTGGTGGATGCTGGAACAGCCACCCGGGATGTGGTGAAGCTCTTCCTGGAGATATTAAAGTGAGGCTCAATGAGGTCCTGAGCAGCCTGATCTAGTTGGGGATGTCCTGCTGACTGCAGAGAGGGTTGGACTGGATGACCTTTGGAGGTCCCTTCCAGCCTGGACCATTCTATGATCTGTAACACTCAACACAAAAAGCTACAGTAGCTCTCCTGCCACTGTGTTCTAATAAGCTGTTGCTGATAACCCTTTTAAATCCTTTACATTAAATGCTGTTTAGAGTTTCTTGGAAAGAGGGCAGAAGCACACTCAAGCTTGCTCTTTATCTTTTCAGACTCCTTCTGTCTATGTTCAGTAACCCTTACCCTTATGACCAATTTCAACCAAGTTGGTTCAAGAATAGGGGTTTAAATATTACTGGATCCTACAAGATCATGAAAACTGGGGCAGTAGAGACCTTAAAATCTGTGTTTCTACTGAGGAAAAGTCAGGTGGAAGTAGGCCTCTCTGAGATTAGTAGAAGGCAGCTGCATTTGATAGGGACATGGGATAAATGGGAAAGAGCCTCTGCAGTATTCTAATGCAAAGAATCATAGAATGCTTGGGCTGGAAAGCACCTCCAAAGGTTCAGTAGTCCAAGCCCTCTGCAGTCAGCAGGGACATCCTAAACTAGTTCAGGTTGCCCAGGGCCCTGTTGAGCCTCACCTTGAATATCTCCAGGGAAAGAGCCTCAACCACCTCTCTGGGCAACCGGTCCAGTGTTCTACCATCCTCATGGTAAAGAACTTGTTCCTAACATCCAGTCTAAATCTGTGCTTCTCTAATTTCAAACATTGCCCTTGTCCTGTCACTGCAGGCCTTTGTAAACAGTCCCTCTCCAGCCTTATTGTAGGCCCCTTCAGCTACTGGAAAGCTGAAGCCTTCTCTAGGCTGAACAACCCCAGCTCCCTCAGCCTGTCTTGGTAGCAGAGGTCCTCCAACCCATTGATCATTTTCATGCCCTCCTCCGGACCTGAGAGGGCCTCAAGAGATTGAGTCTTGCACTGTACACTATAACATAAATGGAAACACTGTAAAAAAATCTCTGCATATGCATCTCTACTTTTCCTTCTGCACCCAGCTTAAAGGGGATGACTCTTGTTAACATCCTGTCACTTCTATCAGTTCATTTGTCATCAGAACTATTTCTTGTTATTTTCTTCTGTTTCTTTGTGATAAGATCAGAGAACTGGAAGGAATTCTAAAGAGAAGGTATCCAAATTCTTTGCCTGCTCTGATTTATGCTGCTGCTGCTGTGAGAAAAGTGATGATCCTTCAGCTAAAGCAAACACAGTGATTTTTTGGAGAGAAGAATAAAAAAGTTAGAAACAGAACTTGAAGGTAAAGATGATGAAGCTTAAAAGAGTCTCCGTACCATGGAACAACAATTTCAAAAGATAAAGGTAAAAAATTGGAGGCTTGTTGAGTAGTCTGCTCTGCAAGTCACAGGGTTGCTGGGTTCTGACAGAGGAGTAGTGGTGAAAACTGAAGGCAAAGACCACACTCAAGGGGGAAAAAAATGTTTAAGGAATGTCAGTAGCTTCAGCACCGAGATAAAAAGAGTTTGTTAGAGCACTATCGGAACTGAGAGGCCAAGTCCTTGGGGTAGAACAATTAATTCTCACAGTTAAGTGGGTTTGATCCTGTGGGTCACTGTAGCTGCTCACCTGATTCCTTGCTGCACCAAAGGCTGTGGTTTGGAAGATCTGCAGAATGAGGGTTTTTACAGGGAACATCTGGGAACACTGAACATTCTATCCACAAGTTACCTAATGGCAAGTCACAGGATCACAGGATGCTAGCGGGTGGAAGGGACCTGTGGAGATCAGAGTCCAACCACCTGCCAAAGCAGGATCACCTAGGGTACTCCACACAGGAGTGCACCCAGAGAGGTCTTGAAAGTCTCCAGAGAAGGAGACTCCACAACCTCTCTGGGGAGCCTGTTCCAGCACTCTGTCACCCTCACTGTAAAGAAGTTCTTCCTCATGTTGAGGTGGAACTTCCTGTGCTGTAGTTTCCATCCATTGCCCCTTGTCCTATCACAGGGCACAAGTGAGAAGAGGCTGTCTCTTCCTTCTTGACACCAAGCCTTAAAGCTGCATTAGGAAGCATGGAAATCAGATCCTGGGCTGCATCAGGAGAAGTGTGGCCAGAGGTCAAGGGAGTGATTCTCCCCCTTCTCAGCTCTGGTGAGACCCACCTGGAGTACTGCCTCCAGTTCTGGAGCCCTATTACAAGAGGGATCTGGAGGTGCTGGAAGGTGTCAGAGAAGGGCCACGAGGATGATCAGAGGGCTGGAGCACCTCTCTATGAGGACAGACTGAAGGAGTTGGGGCTGTTCAGTCGAGAAGAGAAGGCTCCAGGTGACCTCATTGTGGCCTTCCAGTATCTTAAGGGGGCTACAAGAAGGCTGGGGAGGGACTTTTCAGGCTATCAGGTAGTGATAGGACTAGGGGGAATGGAATGAAGCTGGAGGTGGGGAGATTCAGGCTAGATGTCGTGAAGCCTGGAAGGGGTTGTCCAGGGAGGTGGTTGAGGCCCGTCTGGAAAGTGTTTAACCGGCTGGATGAGGCTCTGGCCAGCCTGATCTAGTGTAGGGTGTCCCTGCCATGGCAGGGGGTTGGAACTAGCTGATCCTTGTGGTCCCTTCAACCCACTGATGATACTATACTGTGATACTATACTATGAAATCAGGATAGGTTCTTAATGAGTAGGAAAGGAAAGCATTGTCACTTGTTCTCCTTTTCTCCACAAGCGTCAACTAATTTTGCTTTACCTCAGAGGCTCTCCAGCCTCTAGAAGGGTTAGGTTTTCCTTAGCTCAGTAGAAGAAGAATTTTGTGTCTTTCTGAGTTCAGGCTTCTGAATCCAGACATAAAAATCTCTCCTGTTAAAACTTAAGATGTTTTTTAATATGTGAAGATACTTTTGGGGCATGTGACAATTATGTTTGCAACTGACATGGCAAACACATCATGACAGGCTTCAGAAAAATTAAAGACTTTTCACTGTATTAAACCTTGTCTGAGTTGGTAACTCTGAAGAGATGATATAAAAATGAAATAGTGTCTTGGCAATTTAATTTTCTTTCCCTAGATACTGCATTCATTGGGAGGGATTAGTTAATAGTAAATGGTTTGAGTATTCTGCTGGAAAGCAGTCCATGGAGAAAGACTAGTGGACAGCAAGTTCTGCATGGCACAGCAATGTGCCCTTGTGGCCAACAGAGCCAATGGTATCTGGGAGTGCATCAAGAAAAGTGTGTCCAGCAGGTCTGGGGAGGTTCTCTCCCTCTACTCTACTCTGGTGAGACCACCATACTGGAGTATTGTGTCCAGTTCTGGGCCCCAGTTCAAGAGAGACAGGAATCTACTAGAGAGAGTTCAATGGAGAGCTGTGAGGATGATGAGGGAACTTGAGAAGAGACTGAGAAACCTGGGGCATTTATTCTTGAGAAGACTGAGAGATCTGATCAACAGATCAGATCTGAAATCTGATCAACAGTACAAATATCTGAGGGGTGGGTGTCAAGTGGAGGAAGCTAATCTCTTTTCAGTGGTGCACAGTAATAATACGAGGAACAAGAGATACAAATTTGAACATAGAAGGTTTCACCTCAACATGAGGAGAAACTTTTTTACAGTGAGGGTGACAGAGCACTGGAGCAGGGTGCCCAGAGAGCTTGTGGAGTCTCCTTCTCTGGAGACTTTCAAAACCCACCTGGATGCATTCTGTTCAGACTACTCTGGGTGATCCTGCTCTGGCAGGGGGGGGGTTGGACTCGGGATCTTGGGAGGTCCCTTTCAACCTCTAACATTCTGTGGTTCTCATTCTGTTTTACAGTAAACTTAAGTTTGCTTTCCATAATTTTTTTCACTTACTAGTTTCTGAACTGATTAAGTTCAGAAACTGAACTGATTAAGTTACTAATCACAGAATGTCAGGGTTGGAAGGGACCTCAAAAATTTCCAGTTCCAACCCCCCTGCCATGGGCAGGGACACCCTGACACTAGAGCAGGTGCCCAGAGCCACGTCTTGCATGGCCTTAAAACCTCCAGGATGAGGCTTATACTATCTCCCTGGTAACCTGTTCCAGTGTCTCACCTCCCTCATGGTGAAAAACCTTTTCTGACATACAATCTGAATTTCCTCCTCTAGCTTGGATCCATTCCCCCTAGTCCTATCACTACCTGACACCCTAAAAAGTCCTTCAACAGCTTTCTTGTAGGCCCTCTTCAGATACTGGAAGGCCACAAGAAGGTCTTCTCGGAGCCTTCTCTTCTCCAGACTGAACAGCCCCAACTGTCTCAGTCTGTCTCCATAGTAATACTGATGTGTATCTTGTCTTATGCAATCTTGCTTCAGATGTGGAGTATCTTTAAAGAATAAGAGGAAGAGCTGATAATAAAAGTACACTTGAAGAAACTGACTTAGTTTATTTCTCCTACTCCCCTTGCTTAGATGCAGTAGAGCAAAGACTTGTAGAGCTTGAGCAACTACTGCCTACAAATTTATGAGTGAATCACCAAAACTGAATGGTGGTAAAGCAGAACAGAACTGGAAAAGAGCTTCAGAATCTAAAGGAGAGCCATCAGATCACCGTTAAGAACCTCCAGGCAGAAAATTGAAGACCTCAGAAGTCAAAACTCCAATTAAAACTCAGAAATAAAAAGGATAATGAAGACTTGGAGTTCACAGACTCTCACGTGAAACAAGGCAACGCAAAGGACAAATGGCAAAGCTAAATGAAGAGCTGGTCATGAAGAATAAAGACATACAAGAGCTCACAAAAACTGTAGAGAAACTTCAGAAAGAAAGGATGGTGATGTTGTCCAGTAACAATTTGAGGGAATAAAGCCAATAATAAGGAAAACTCTACAGGATCTTGAAAAGGAACTCGTCAGCAACAGATATAAAGACATCGCGGCGGCAGCGAACCCTTTCGAAGCGTTTTCAAAGGTGACAAAATAGACCCAGCACAAACCTTCTCCGATCCTAATCTCTCAGAAGTTCTGCAAGAAAATGCACAACTGAAGGAGGAGCTAGAAAGATGGTCTCTAGAGATGACCAGCAGAGGGTGAAGTCTCAGGCAAAGCTGGCTTATTCCGAAAGTAACATTCGAAGGTAAGTGCTCAACCCTGCCTTTTATAAACCTCCTTAAAGTGTGGCTGATGCAGACGAAGTGACACATCAGCATCAGCCATTTGGGCACTACAAGAAGGGTGGAGAGAGGCTGCTTACAAAAGGCCTGCAGTGATAGGACAAGGGGCAATGGCTTCAAACTAGAGAAGAGCGATTGAGATTGGATGTTAGGAACAAGTTCTTTACTACGAGGGTGGTGGAACACAGGAACAGGTTGCTCAGGGAGATGGTTTGAGCCCTGTCCCTGGAGATACTCAAGGTGAGGCTCAACAGGGCTCTGGGCAGCCTAGTCTAGTTGGGGATGTCTCTGCTGACTGCAGAGGGGGTTGGACTAGATGGTCTTGGAGGCCCTTTCCAATCCAGGCCACTCTGTGATTCTATGTGTGAAGCTAGCTTGCATTTGGTGGACATTCTCTCTAAATTTCCTTTTTACTGTTTGGTTTGGTTGGTTTGGGGCTGGTCTTTGTTGGTTTGGGGTTGGTTTTTTTGGAGCACTGCACTATCAGGATTCGTTCTACATCCTTATGAATGCTGCAACCCACCATGGTTTTGAGTGAAAAGACCTTGGTGCAAATTGTTGCATCTTGGATGCTTGGTATTTGTGCTGTACAGCATGAATATTTGGTGCACACCTTCAGTCTGGGGTGTGCTTTCAGTGGGATTTACCTGAGCAGCTGTAGAAACTTTACACTTCACCTGTTCTCCCTTAGCTCCCTTCTGAGTCAGTAGAGGAAATTTGGCATATTGAGATTGCACCACATTATGTTCTAAAACAGGTACCTGAAATGGGACCTCTTAACAAATGTTAAGATTTAAAAGCACTCATTTTCTCTCCTTCTTTTATAAGTGGAGCCAAAAGAGATGATTAGCTGGGTTTTCTGTAGTCTAGCTGTCTCCTAGTTGGATGAGGTAAATACAGAACACCGTAGGCTTTTACCCTGTTGTCCTCCAGAGGCAAAGTAGTGGTGGAGCTGTCCTGTGGAGTTATGGAATTTCAAAGACTTGCCACCTTTCTCATTTTTGCTGTTTTGGATGTTCAAGGGACAGACTTTGCTGCATTTATTTGAAAACTCTCGTAAACTGCTTTACTTCTGATACTCCTTTCACTCTGTTCAGGATACAGGAGGACACGGCAGAATACATTGCATCTCTGAAAGCTTCCATCAGAGGGAAGTGGAGAAGATCTTTGCCAGCATGCAAAGGAGCATTCTGCTTCTAAAGTAGCTGAACTAAACAGCAGAATTTCAACACAAAGGTAAGATACAGTAGATAAATTCATTGCCTACAGGCAGCAGTTAAAGTTACTTCTGCATTACTGTGAACTTTGTCTTTCTTTGAAGCAGGTTCTGTTGTTCTAAAAATGGGCCTGTGCCACTGTAGTCATAGAAGGACTGAGATTGGAAGGGACCTCTGGAGGTCATCTTGCCCAACCCCTGTTCAAGTAGGGTATCTAGAGCCAGTTGTGCAGGACACATCCAGGTGGCTTTTAATGTCTCAAGGAGGGAGATTCCACAACCTTTCTGGACTTAGAGACCCAGACATGGGCTTGGGCACCCTCATAAGCGAAGTTTTCCTTATGGTCAGACAGAACAACCTCCTGTGTTCAGTTTGTGCCAGGGGGTTCCTTCATCAACAGTAAAACTTTATTGTTTACCCATAGGAGGTAGAAAAAGTGAGAGAGAGAAAGGGGAAAGTGAAGAGGGGAAAGGAAAAGAGGTCAATTGCTACCCATAAGCAAGGGTCCAAAGACATCTCTCTGGTCCCAGGTCCAGTCCTGCTGGTCCTTCTTGATCGTACTAGGAGAGCTTTCCTTCAAAGCCTTCTTCTTGTTCCTTCTTCAGACTTCTTCAGAACTCTTCAGGAAACACTCAGACACACACACAAACCCTCACAGAACACAGACAGAACTCTTCCATTGCTAGGGAGATATCTTTTTCATCACCTCCACACCTGTCAATGTCTGAACTCAGCCTCTCTCCACCCTTGTGTTCCCCATGAGTAAGGCTTCCACACATGTCCAAGGAGGAGTGACCAAGGTGTGGTCTGGGCCCAAGGAGGCCAGTCCAAGGTATGGTCTGCCTCAGAGGCAGGTAGCCTCAGGCCAGGAGTGTGTTTTCATGTTATAATGACATTGTAAAGAGCAGAGTTCACAGAAGTTCTCTTGTCTCCAGTTCCATTCCTCCGTTCCAAAGTGATGCTCACACACAGTAGGGTCATCCATCATACTTGGAGGTACAGACCTTGGTACCATCAAGGTCTCCCCCACAGAACCGGCACCTGGAAAACCATGGAGACCACATTCCAGTGGTCACTTCATCAGTAACTTATTATGGAGCAGGCCACTGCAAAACTTCCTGCTAAGATGTTAGCCTGAATTTCACTCCTCCTCTTTAGGGCAAGGGGGTGCAAATTCCTGATGACAATGAAGAGACAGATTGTGCACTTGGGACTGCTCCTTACAAATGGGGTTGGTGTATTACTCCTGTGTAGGTTTTCACCTCTTGTCCTGGGTATTTATGTTAATGACAAACTGGTTTTAATGGGTTTTTTTGTAGGTATTAATAAAACATCTCCAAGAACAAATCAGTGAACAACAGAGACGTCAGGAAGCCCTCTTAGTGTCACAGATGAGAGAGGAACTGCTACAAAAAGAGGTAGGTTTTAATTTAGAGTGGGGGGTACTTTATTCTAAGGACTTCATCCTTTCATCCTTGTACAGCTTCAGATAGATAATAGAGAGTAAAGTAATTCTTAGTATCTTTAGTTGCTTCTACATCCTATACTCAGCACTGGTTAGGCCACACCTTGAGTCCTGTTTCCAGTTCTGGGCCCCTCAGTTAAGAAAGAGTTGAGTTGCTGCAACATGTCCAGAGAAGGGCAACAAAGCTGGGGGGGGGGGTTGGAGCACAGCCCTGTGAGGAGAGGCTGAGGGAGCTGGGGTTGCTTAGCCTGGAGAAGAGGAGGCTCAGGGGAGACCTTATTGCTCTCTAAAACTATCTGAAGGGAGGTTGTAGCCCGGTGGGGATTGGTCTCTTCTCTCAGGCAACCAGCACCAGAACAAGAGGACACAGTCTCAAGCTGCACCAGGGGAGGTTTAGGCTGGATGTTAGGAAGTCTCTTAGAAAGAGAGATTGGCCATTGGAATGTGCTGCCCAGGGAGGTGGTGGAATCACCATCACTGGAGGGTTTAAGAAGAGACTGGATGAGGCACTTGATGCCATGGTTTAGTTGATAGATGGTGTTGGGTGATAGGTTGGGCTTGATGACCTCAAAGGTCTTTTCCAACCTGGTTAATTCTATTCTGTCTATCCTGGAGTTATACCTGAGAATGCAGGAACTTTGACCTTTGATTAACGATGATGACATTAGAAATGGCTGGCATATATACTGAATTGATCAGTAGGTAATCCAATCATTCTAGCCTGTTGAGAGTTGTGATGGGTAGTAAAACAGACCACAGGAGTTTTCTTTGTTAGAAGGATATTGTCTTAGTTTTCAAATTCTTGTTCCATAAAGCCTTTCCTTTCCTCATCTTTCATTGCCATAAAAACTGATGTAGACAATTCTATTCTTAATTTTCTCCTTTACTATCACAGAATGTTAGGGGCTGGAAGGGACCTCCAAAGATCATCCAGTCCAACCCCACTGCCAGAGCAGGATCACCTAGAGCAGATCACACAGGAACACAGACAGGCAGGTCTTGAATATCTCTGGAGAGGGAGACTACACACACCCCCAGGCAGCCTGTTCCAGTGTTCTGTCACCATCACAATGAAAACATTTTTCCTCCTGTTTCCATAGAACTTCCTATGCCTCAACTTCACCATTGCCCTTGTGCTGTCATTGGGCATCACTGAGCAGAGCCTGGCTCATCTCTTGGCACTCACCCTTACATATCCATAAACATGAACGAGGTCACCTCTCAGTCTCCTCCTCTCCAAGCTAAAGAGCCCCAGCTCCCTCAGTCTCTCCTCATAGGGAAGATGTTCCACTCCCTAAATCACTTTTGTGGCTCTGCACTGGACTCTTTCAAGCAGTTCCCTAAGGTCCTTCTTGAACTGAGGGGCCCAGAACTGGTCACAAAATTCCAGATGCAGCCTCACCAGGGCAGAAGGGGAGAGAACCTCTCTTGACCTACTCACCACAGCCCTTTTAATCCACACCAGAATGGCATTGGCCTTCTATGAAACTCAGTCTTACCAAAAGAGGTTATCTGTTCTGAAATTCACTGGGTTATGGGAGAGGTGCCTAGGCTTTTCCTAATTTTTTACTTCTATTACTAGCAGATAATCTGAAGATTATACTTGTTCCTGTTTTCATTGGGGGGTTAATATTGTGTGAAATAGCTCTCCATCTTCTAGCTCAAGCTTTTTGAGCTACTGGCTGTGCTTTGGCTGTTCTTGAAATGCTGCTGCATGTTTTTATCACCTGCTGAGGAGAAGGATGTGGCATGCCTACCACAGTGTCCCTGTGCTTAGGTCACTCTGTCCTTGATGTATGAATTTTGCTAATTTTAACTTCATTTTGAGAATGCAAGAGTATGAACAAGAATCCTTCTATTCTGCAAGGGGCTGAGAACACCAGGCATTTCATCTCACTTGCTGCCCTTTTTTAGAGGAAATGAGAGAATCACAGAATGTTAGGGTTGGGAGGCACCTCGAGAGATCTCCCAGTCCAACCCCCCTGCCAGAGCAGGAGCAGATCACACCGGAATGAATCCAGGCAGGTTTTGAGTATCTCCAGTATAGCAGAGAAGTATCAGTATGTGCTTAGTACATACTTCATTTTCATCTACTAAACTGATTGTTACCTTACCCACTTGCAGTTAGTTAAACCTCTGTTGTGAAGTATTTGTAGAAAAGTGAGGGTGGTTTCAAGGGAGGGACAAAAGATCTCCTACTAAACAAGCTCTGTCTTTGCTGAAAAAGGCTGACACTGTGAGTTCATATTATGAATCATTTAATGATAAGAGGTTTGCCTTTCCATACAAAGCTTGTTTCACTCCACTGATCTGTTCCTGTTAGGAAAACAGGACAAGAGTACAATGAGAAGAATGTTACTAATTGGTGTCTTCTATAAATGCCTTACAGATTGATTTATTGACAGGGTTGGGTAAGGCAACGATCAACCATTGACCCAGGTGGCTGAGTTCAAGGTGTTGGCATGTAAGAGAATGTAAGAGTGCCTTGGCTACAAAAATCACTGCAAGACTATACAGAAGGAAATGTTAAAGCCTTGCTTTTGCCCTTCAACACAGACTCATATGTTAGGGGTTGGAAGGGACCTCTAGAGATCAAGTCCAGCTCCCCGCCAAAGCAGGATCACCGAGGGTAGTCCACACAGAAGTGCATCCAGGCAAGTTTTGAAAGTGTCCAGAGAAGGAGACTCCACAAGCTCTCTGGGCAGCCTCTTCCAGTGCTCTTTCATCCTCATTGTAAAGAAGTTTCTCCTTATGTAGAGGTGAAATCTTCTATGTTGGAGTTTGCATGCATTGTTATTACTGTGCACCACAAAAAAGAGATTGGCACTTGACACTTCCTCAGAAACACGCTGGTACTTTTGATAGTGATGGTTGTCCACAGTGGTGACAAAGGATTGTGTGAGAAAATCGAATCAGAATACTCTCCATTCGTTTTTTTAGCATGTTTAGAAGTATCAAAATTGACTGTTGAAGAATCACTTGATAGCATCTTAGGAACAGGATTTGTTTTATCCAAAGGGACTAGATTTTCATATCCTCAGGCCACTTCATTCAAATGAAATATCCTAATTTAAGTAAGTCTCTGAGCCCTGTTTAAGCTTCTGAATAATGGAGAGTTTATGCCTTCCTTTCTGCAGCTTTTGACTGGAATGATTAAACAAACACACTTTGAAAGGAACCTGTTTTCTGCATGCTTAACACAATGAACTCATCACTTGTCTCAAACTGTAGGTGACAAAATTGTTGGAAGAACTGAGAGAAGCTAAGGAGAGCCAGAGTCCTGAAATGAAACACTTCTTGTGCCTGGAAAGGAAAATCAAGCATATAGAGGCCAGACATGCAGAAAGAGAGCAAGAAATTCAGAAGGTACTGAGAGTCTGTCTGTATTACTGCTCAAGTAGCTGTGATTCGATGCTCTTTGCACAGGCTCCTCTAGCTGACACAGCAGGGCTCAGGTACTCTTTGATTTTGTCTTGGTGCCTCATGGAGATGCAGTCCCAGGCAGCATGTCCATGCTGTGGTAATTACTTGTGCACAGTATGTATGAGGTGTGTAACTTCCTCCCAGCCTGATCTGAGGAGGCCTTGCTTTTGCAGAGGGTTGAACCACAGGACCTCTGCAAGTCCCTTCTATCTTTTGGTTATTTCCTGTTCCAGCTACACAGTGAAAGCTAGCTACGGAAAAATGATCCGTGTGCAAGGCAGGTTGTTAAGCTGTGATAATATTCCTCAGCTGAGCTGTGATTTTATTCCTAGTCCTAGACACTCATTCAGAAAAGCTTCATTGAAAGCAGAGAAACATGTCAGAATCATAGTATCATAGTATCATCAGTCAGGGTTGGAAGGGACCACAAGGATCAGCTAGTTCCAACCCCCCTGCCATGGGCAGGGACACCCCACACTAGAATCATTAATCATGGACTGCATTAGGTTGGAAGGGACCTTTCAAAGGTCATCTAGTCCCCCTGTAGTACGCAGGAACATCTCTAACTAGATTGGGTGAAAGGTGTCCCTGCTTACTGCAGGGACATCTTTAGCAGTCTAGCACATACTGCTTTTAATACCAGAAACAAGGGGGGGGAAAAGCTTTGTCACCCAAAGCTTAAAACTCTGGGTTTTGAAGTTTGGATCCATGTGATGCAGCTTCTTCTATCTCACATTGTATCCCTTGAATGTGTGCAAATTTTGCACTGGTGGTTGTGTTTTTTCATTCAAATTCAGACTTTATGTTATAAAGTAAGATTTCATCTTATTTTATACCATTTTAATCTGTTGAGGGAGCATCCATCATCTGGAAGTGGTTTTCTGGTTCATACAGATGTTTTTCTCAGTATTTTCAGCATTTAAATGTATGCTGTCTTCACTGAGTTTTCAGTAGCTTTGACTGAAATATATGAAGTCAGAGAAGGGCAGTTGGACTGGAAGATCATCCAGCCCCCACTGTACTTCTTAGTTTATGGAGTTTGCTTTGCAGTTTTGAAACAGATCTCAAGAAATAGACTGATGTACACAACTGTTCATGGAAGGTTTTATTCTCCATACATTTCTACATCAGGGACTGGATAAAAGGTTTTACAGGATTAAGAACAAGCCTGCTGCCTCAGGGTTTTATTTGTTCACATTCTGTTCTGCTGAAGGCAGCTGTAATAGAATCACACAATGTTAGGGGTTGGGAGGGAACTCAAATGATCATCCAGTCCAATGCCCCTGCCAGAGCAGGATCACCCAGAGCAGATCACCCAGGGAATTCATCCAGGCAGGTTTTGAAGATCTCCAGAGAGGGAGACTCCACAACCCCCCTGGGCAGCCTGTTCCAGTGTTGTGTCACCATCAAAGTGAAAACATTTTTCCTCATGTTCCATGGACCTTCCTATGTCTCAGCTTCCACCCATTCCCCTTGTCCTGTCATTGGGCAGCACCAGGCAGAGCCTGGCACTCACCCTTCACATATCATAAACATGAATGAGGTCACCTCTCAGTCTCCTCCAAGCTAAAGAGCCCAGCTCCTTCAATCTAATCTCATAAGGAAGATGTTCCACTCCCTTCCTCATTTTCATGGCTCTGCTGCACCCTGTCAAAGCAGTTCCCTGTCCTTCTTGCCCCAGATTCACATCAAAATTAATTCAAACTTGTATCTGCAGCAGCTTCAGACCTTGTGACTACAGGGTATTCCCTGATGATTCATAGAACTTGTGGGTTTTAAGCCTTCAGATTTGGGTTATCCCTCTTGCAGACTGTTCTTTTAATTAACACATTTCAATAGCAAGTAGAAAGGGTTTGGTTTGCTTATGAAGGTTTTGTGTAACATGCTCAGACCTCTTAAATAGTCAGACTACTAATTGCTGCTTTGGAGAGGGTAAGTTAAATTCTCCCAAGGCTGATTAGTCACTGCTGGATTCTGCCTTTCTGTCACTGATGCAGCTTTGCTAGCAATGGGGTTGTAACATGCAGCGTTGAGCCCCGGGCTTTGAGACCAAGTAGCAAACACAATGAAGTGGCACATTTTGGCTGAGGGGCAGCCCTGGCTGAGTGTTTGATTAAGGAGTCAACAATGCTGACTGCTTGCCAGCTGTGCCAGGGGAGGTTTAGGCTGGATGTTAGGAAGAAGTTCTTCCCAGAAAGAGTGATTGGCCACTGGAATGTGCTGCCCAGGGAGGGGTGGAAGTCACCATCACTGGAGGTGTTTATGAAGAGCCTGGATGAGGCACTTGGTGCCATGGTTTAGTTGATTAGATGGTGCTGGGTAATAGGTTGGACTTGATGATGTCAAAGGTCTTTTCCAACCTGGTTGATTTTGTATCTGTAATTTGCAGGCAGCCCAGCTCACCAATCTTACTGAAGCAAGGCAGAGCCATGAGGCTGAGAGGTGGCGAAAGGGGCACAGCAGAAGAAGAGCTGGAGAAAGAAATTCCGAGTGGAATTGGATTCAATACTGGATGTATTACGTGAACTGCAGAAGAACAAGGGGTGTTATTCCTGCCCCTAATTCCAGGGGAACCAGCTTGGCAGACAGCTGTGGAAGACATAATTAGAGAGGAGTTGATAGGGGGAGGCAGAGTTTTGCTATTCCACGTTATGTACAGAAAAGGTATTATAAATCATTAATCTAACCCTGAACTACACCCTGATCTCTCTGGAATCTTCCTTGCCCAAGGGTAGGGCTGCATTGAGCAGCACCCTAGACAGATCGTGTCTTATGTGTTGTTAGTAATAAAGTTACAAGCCATTTTAAACAGGAATAGTGAAGTTACTCCATAAATTCAGTTACCTTTGAAAAATTCCATTTGATACTTTCTCAGGTTGTAGAACCTGCTGGGTTGTTTTTAACTTTTGTTATAACTTGGCTTGCAGTGATTCCTTGTGAACAATGGCAGTGACCTGCTCTATGGCTTGTAGGTTTAGATTGCAGAGCTACTAATTTGAATGTCATAAGGCATAAAAATCTTTTTCCAACGTTTTGTCTCCCTCCCTGCAATTCATGAAGTGTTGCTTCCCTTTAAGACCTTTTTCAGCTTTGGATGATTGAGGGTTGGAGCAGAGCTGCTCTGCTGATGTTCAAGCTCAAACTTGTTCTGTTTACTTTGCAAGCATTGACAGCAGTGCTGGTTCTGATGATGACAGAAGGGTCTAGCTGAATTACAGCCTGTAAATACAGTGTGAGAGTAATTACGGATGTCCCTTTTAGAAGGGAAGGCTTGTTGGTAAGACTTACAATGGGCTGCTCTAAATCAGACACAGTATCATTATAGATGATCTTGACAGAAGCAAATTTAAAATACTAGGCAAGGTGAAAAGGCTGTATGAGATACCTTTAAATAACTCTAGTCTGAGGAGTGACAAAAGAGATTTGCATGGCAGTTCAGAAGCCATTGTGTAGCAGGTAACACGCTGAATGTCAGGGACCATTGTCTTCTCCCTCCCCTTGTAGGCTCTGCTGGAGTTTGGCTGAAGTGTAAAGCCTGCAAGATACTAGATAGCATTAACATGTAACTCAGTGTGCCAAGCTTTTGGTCCCTCCTTTCAAGAAAGAAGGGCCAACAGGAGGGAAAAGAACAAGTGGCAAGTCTACAAAGTATAGCCTCAGGAAGCACAGAACCCACAGGGGCTTCCTTGCTCAAGTGAGGACAGGGGGGGGGAGGTGTGGATGCTATTACACTTCTCAGTATGAAAAACCTGCTGCTGAAAAGGATAGGCAAAGGAGCAGCAGTATGTCAAGGTACAGAACGTTCAGGATCGCTACTTGGTGACTGCAGGGACAGCTTTGTCAAACAAATCAGTGAATTACTAGTTCTAACTCTCAGCACTGCAAGTCCTTTAGAATTCCACAGCATGTAAAGTGAGGTTGGAGCTCAAGCAACTGTATTTATGGAGGAAAAAGAAGACAAAAGTCAGAATGTACTCTTCAGGTCCCTGTAGTATTGGCTGAAGGTAGCAGTTAAGTCAGATGTGAACTATTTCAGTTCTCTGTCCAGTTATGGATCATGCTGCATTTTGTCTTCTACAAGCATGTGCAAAGAACAGAACAGTGTAACTAACTCTATCAGATCAGCACAGACAGGTAAGGGCAAGGACTGGGGTTTGAGTATGCACATACACTTTGTGTATATACATGTAGACAAGAACAAAAGATGACCAGTTGGCAATTATTTATTAATGTAGTAATCTTTGTTTCACACTCAGGTACTTTCAGTGGTTTTAGTGGGGCTTTTGTCTGCCACTAAGGAATTGTTAGTCTGTATTGATAGAATGGGTAAAGACACTAATGCTCTGTCTATACAACAGCAGCTCTGTGTAAGTATGCTCTACCTTGCTTTGGGACTGTTTGTAAATGAAAAGGATAACATTTCATTGTTTTAATATACCTTTTGAATTTCCCCCTGTACTATTTGCTGCATTATTTGGCTATGTGACCTGAAGTCAGATTTTTTTTTTGTTAAACTACAGCAACTCTTTGTGTTCCCAGAGAGACCAGGTGCTGGCTGGGGGTGTGCTAAGGCACTGCTTAGCACAAGAAGGCCTTGGGGAAGCTTTCTGGGTGTGGGAAGCTCTGAAAACTATAACCCTTAGGTGATCAAGAGGAGGTTGGCTAAGTGGTGATGCAGTTCACTCAACCAGTTTCAAATTCTTACATTCCACTCCCAGCAAGTGCTGGTATCCTACACAGACTCTGAATGACATTTCACAGAATCACAGAATGTCAGGGGGGTGAAGGGACCTCAAAAGATCTTCCAGTCCAAACCCCTGCCAGAGAAGGATCACCTAGACCAGGTCACACAGGAATGCATCCAGGTGGGTTTTGAGTCTTTCCTCTGGGGAGCCTGTTCCAGTGTTCTGTCACCCTCATAGTGAAAAAATCCTTCCTCATGTTCACATTAATTTCAAATTAAAGTCTCAGTCTCTCTCTGAGCAGGGGCAGTATTATTTACCATGCCTGTAAGCTCCAATCTGGTTCAGACTGGAATGTTCTCACATGTGTTTATATAGCTGTATGCTCACTGAAACATGAGCTCTAGGTTGTAGGCAGTACTGTGAAGTGGGCAATCTCCCCCAGGACAGGCTAGTTCTGGGCTTGAATGGCTGTAGTAAGGGTGGTGTTTTCAGAGAACTTCCCTGCTCAAGTTCTGACTCTGTGTTTCTCCAGCAGTCTCAACGATGCAGACAGGGGAAAATACCTGAAATGGAACAAAAGCTGATGAAACAGGGCCTCAGCTTTAACTGTATTTCACTGAGGGGTTTAGTGGGCTCTTTCTGAGACGTAACAGAATTATCCTCCCCTGTATGTTTTTAGTCTTCTTATGACACAGTGTTTCATCATGCACTTCCAGGAAGCAATATAAAGGATGGATTAAAAGAACCTTAACATCATTTCTGTGAATCATTGCCTTATGTTTAGCTGGAATTCATTTGTTTACAGCAGAGCTGTAAGAAAACTTGCACAATGATTCCATTTTCAAGCAGTGTTAAAATTCCAGGTACTACTTTTGAAGGATTTACCTGGTCAAAACATTTCCTATTCCCTTCACATTGAACCAACTCAAGGTTAATTTTTTTCTGGGAAAGCTGAGTATTTTTAAGCATCTTACAGAGAGTTGGTTATTACACCAATACCTTTCCCCTGAGGCAAATCATCACATCATATTTAGTTTTTAAAAGGAAAAAGAACAGTTTTTAAGTAACAGCTTTTAAGACTGCAGAAAGTTTCTGTTTGCCTTTGATTGTGTTAATGCAAAGGCAGAGCAGAAATCTCAATCAGGCTGACTGCTGCCACAGTGCTTCTGAAGTCACACAGGAGCTGTGCAGTGAGGACTGCCTGGGTGTTCTGCAAAAAAGCAGCCTGAAGGACTTTACACATAGAAGGGAGATAAGATAGAAAAAGCTGAAGGACCATCAGGGAAGAACAGAAGCAGGAACCAAACACTTCAGTGCCTTTACAGAATCAATACATGCTTCAGAAGGACATCAAGAGTACAATTCAAGTGCAGTGTAGGTTAAGTTGGTATTACCTCTTGCTCATTTTGTTAAATACCTTTCATCTAGGCATTGTCAGCAGCCTTCCCACACACGAATACTGATCCTTACTCCCCAAAGCAGCAGTTATGCACCTAAAGAGTCACAATGATTTAAGGCAGTGGAAGGAGACTTGATGGGTGCTTGGTGCCATGGTCTAGTTGTTTAGGTGGGTTGGATTGGTTGATAGGTTGGACACGATGATCTTGAAGGTCTCTTCCAACTGGTTTATGTATTGTATAAAAGCTTAGGTCAGCCCACTGAGAACAGAAAGCTCTCCTAAAACTAGACCTGCATTACTTTGAAATCATTTGAAATGCTTTAAGTTTCATTTCTCAGTTGCAGAGGAGATGAATTCTACACAGATTTTCATCTCATTTAAATGGCATTTCTGTTTTCAAGCATGGCAAAGGGCAGTGAAAAAAAAACAACAAAAATAAAATCAAGCCTGACTGAAGGCAGTTCACTCATCCAGAAACTGGCTCTAAAAGCCACATTTAGTAGAAATCCCTGAGCTTGTTTGCAGAAACAGTATTGAGTTTCAGTTCAGACAAAGCTTAACCAGCAGATAGCATTAGTTGTTTGAGGTGCTCAGGAGGCAGCAGTTACCACATTCAGAAGGCAGGTTTCCCACATTTCTTAATTTCAGAAGAGAAAAGGCAAGTCCCCAGCTCCTGCATCCTTACTTGTGGTTAAAGCCTTGCTGTAAACCCAGGCCTCTCTGCACCTGAAGCAGCAGGCTGGAGACCCTCAGCTGTGCTCATTGCAATGGGGTTCCCAGCAGCGTTCTCTGGGAACTATTTTCAGCAACTCTAGTTTTAAACAGCTTCTGCTCTGCTTGAAGTGTAATCCATTACTTTAAAACACTATGAAGCATTTGAGAACAGGAAATTCAGGTACATTCATTTATAAAAAGGGCACAGGAGATTAAAACAAAAGAGGTTTCCCTTACTCTGTATTCTTTAAGTCTACAGCCATTCACTGTTTTTCTAATTGTCAGGTGAAGGAAGGATGAATTAAGCAGCATTCAAGTGGATGGAGAATGCAGCAGCAGGCCACTGACATATTTTCATTCTGACACATGTGCTGTATACACATCAGGTTAGTGTCAAGGAAAACCAGTCAGGCCAGCACTTGAATCCACTACTTTTATTTCACCTAAGAATGTCTGCAGAGCACTCTTACTCCAAATCCAGCAGAGGATTTGAACCTAGTTCCTCTCATCCTCTGTCCTTGCTCTAAAACCATTTGGCCATTAGTCACCATCTTCGGAAGAAAGCTGAACTGCAATTTAGGAACTGGTAAGGCGCAGAAACTTATTACTCTCCAGAAAATAAAGGCTGGTCTTAGATACACTCAATCCTTAACAAATCTCTCCCTGGAAAAAACAGCTGTGATTGCAACACAACCCCAACTGAACACAAAGGCAGATGGAGCAAGTGCAGCTTAGTTATGCTTTTGGAACTGGTCCTCCCAACAGCTCCAAAGCCTGCTAGCCCTTCACTGGCCTACTAGTCAAGAAGGGCCATTGATGGAGCTAAAAAGGAGAAGAAGCTGCAGCCTACAAGCATAACACCAGCCTAACATACCACCACCATGTGCATGTAGTAACTACAGATAGTTTAGCTGCTTTCCTGTGATTCAGGAATCCTGTGCTTAACCCAACTGAAAGTTTGCATCAACAATAAAATTTAAAAAGAGAGAAAATTACTGCTTGTGTGCAGAACACTAATTCACTGGGCAGCTTCCAGATGTCCCTCTGAAGTGCTGCATCACAGGCACCAATTTGCTTTTCACAGAATCACAAAATGTTTAAGGGTGGGAGGGACCTCAAGAGCTCATCCAGTCCAACCCCCTGCCAGAGCAGGAGCACCTAGAGCAGAGCACACAGGGATGCATCCGGGCAGGTCTTGAATATCTACAGAGGGGAAACTACACATACACACACCCCCAGGCAGCCTGTTCCAGTGTTCTGTCACCATCACAGGGAAAGATTTTTCCTCCTGTTTCTATGGAACTTCCTAAGCCTCAACTTCACCATTGCCCCTTGTCCTGTCATTGGGCATCACCCAGCAGAGCCTGGCTCCAGCCTCTTGGCACTCACCCTGCAAATATTTATAAACATGAATGAGGTCACCTCTCAGTCTCCTCCAAGCTAAAGAGCCCCAGCTCCCTCAGTAAAGAGATGTTCCACTCCCTTCATCATTTTGTGGTTCTGTGCTGGACTCTCTCAAGCAGTTCCCTGAGGTGCTTGAACTGAGGGGCCCGGAACTGGACACAATATTCCATATGTGGCCTGCCCAAGGGCAGAGAGTAGAGGGGAGGAGAACCTCTCTCAACCTACTAAACACAGCCCTTCAAATGCAACCCAGAAAGGCATTGGCCACAAGAGCCAATTGCTGGCTCACGGTCAACCTTCAATCCACTAGGACCCCCCAGGTCCCCTTCCCCTTCACTGCTCTCCAGCAGATCAGTCCCAACCTGTACTGATACCAGGAGTTCTTCTTTGCCAGGTATAGAAAAAATAGAATAGAATAGAATTAACCAGGTTGGAAAAGATCTCAAAGATCATCAGGTCCAACCTATCATTCAACACCATCTAATAAACTAAACCATGTGTGGTGGGTTAACACCCTTTCTGAGAACAAAAAGAACAAAGCAGGGTGGAGGCTTGCAGGTACTTTTCACTCCCTGCAGGGCATTTTCCACCTGGGAAGATGAGTCTGTTCCACTCCCCCTCCCTGCCCAGCGTAGGGTATAAAAAGCAGGACATCGTAGCTGTTGGGCCCTGCTTTTCTGGCTCCTGTCTCTGCTGGATGAGAGACTGCTGCAGCTGCTCCTGCTCCTCTGCCACGTGGTCGGACTTCTCCTGCGCCTCCAGGCTTCCTCAGAGAAAGGCTGGGTTTGTATTATTCTCTTGTTTTTGTCCCCCTCCCATCCATCCTTGTTCCTTGCCCTTGTGAAACTTTTCCTGTTATTGTTTTATTATATAGATATACTGCTTAAAGACAACTCTTTACCTCTCTACTTCCAAGCCGACTCCAAATATTGTTTGGTGGATTTGCTCCTTCCTTTCTTCCCTCTCTGTTGGGAGGGAGGAGGGGGGGAGTGGGGGAGAGATTCTCAGCCTTGCCCCCACCTGAGCTCTTAACTTCCAGTTAAGGCTCAAACCACCACACCATGGCACCAAGTGCCCCATCCAGTCTCTTCTAAACACTCCAGTGATGGTGACTCCACCACCTCCCTGGGCAGCACATTCCAATGGCCAATCTCTCTTTCTGTGAAGAACTTCTTCCTAACAGCCAGCCTAAACCTCCCCTGGTGCAGCTTGAGACTGTGTCCTCTTGTTCTGGTGCTGGTTGCCTGGAGAAGAGACCAAGTAGTTGTAGACAGCAAAAACATCTCCTCTGAGCCTCCTCTTCTCCAGGCTAAGCAACCCCAGCTCCCTCAGCCTCCCAGCTTTGTTGCCCTCTTCTCTGGACATGTTCCTGCACAATCAAATCTTTCCTAAACTGAGGGGCACAGAACTGGCTGCTCCTCCATGATCTGTAGACTGTCTTCTCCACTTGAGTTGCTTAAGCAGTTCCCTAATTAACCACACAGGTCTCCTGGCTTCCTTCCGATTTCTACCTCTTTGGAAATGCTATGATCTGGAGCTTGGAAGAAAGAGTCTTGAATATTACCACAGCCCTCTGTTTGGCCAGAGATCCTAACTAACTCCTCCTGTTTATTGCCAGTGCTGCGGTTGGTTGGTGTGCAGGCACTGCGGGGGAGTGAGGCTGAGCAGGCTGATTCTACCATGGCGGGGGGGAGGCTTCTGGTCTTCATTAATACGGAACACTGCCCCACTGGTGCAAGCCCAGCAACAACCACATCCCCCTTCAACTCCAGTGTAAAGCTGTATGAATGAGCACTGCTAGTTCTTGTCCTGAATGCTTTCCCCCCTGGAGATCAGCTTTTCCCATGTACAACCATTGGTCCTGGTGTCCTATAAACCCAACCAGTGTCAAAGAACCCAAAGCCCTGCCTGCAGCACCAGTCTTGGAGCCAGGTATTTACAGACTGGATTCTTCTACTCCCTTCCGTATCATGGACAGGTACTAGAAGTAGAGAAGAGAAAATCACTTGTGCTCCAGATGCTTTCACCAACCGTCCCAAGGCCTTGAAGTCTCTCTTCATTCCCCTCACACTACAGGATGCAGTGTGGAAGATCAGTAATGGGTAACAGCCTGGTGACCATGCCATGCTGGGGAGTTCTTTAGTGATATTCCCAGAAAACTGCAGAATTCCCTATGATGAGGCTTAACCCTGCACACTGGGCCCTCTGCTCCTGCCAGAAGCAAGTCTCCAACAACCAGAACTCTCCTCTTCCTTGTAGAAGAGGTTCCCCTGCCATGGCCATGAACCCACCACCACTCACCTGCTTCATTTAAGCTTCTGTCTTCCACCTGATAGGAGTAGGACACAGAGGCCTGTCGATCCTGGCTCTCAACTTCCAGCGCTCTGTATCTGCTGTGTAACTGGGAAGGTGAGGGAGGCTGGGAAGAGGTTTACCTGCCACCCCATGCAGGGACCTGTATCCATTCCTCCCCTTTTCATAGATCACTTCCTTCTACCTGGTGACATGAGAGGAGGGGTTCTCTGCTTCTCAAAGAGCCTCCACTTGCTGCCTTTGCATGGTATGGTTCCACCAATCTATTTCATTCTTGCATTCTTCTCAACCTTCCCCCTCCCTCCTTCAGCTCCACCACTGGCTCAGTAATCCCTTGATCTGTTCACAAGGCAGACAGGCAGTGTCACTGCTTCTCATCAGAACAAGCGCAGGGGAAGGCACTTTCTGCAGCCGGACACCTGCACTGCTGCACAGGAGCTCAGTTTGAGTCGCGACATCAGAATGAGAATCAAATAGACCAGGTTGGAAGAGACCTGGCTTTTGGCTGTGTTGTAACCATATTGGGTCCTCTTCTGGGAGAGGATTCTTCAGGTTTCACTGGTTCCAGGGAACTATAAGCTGCAGGCAGCTGCAGCACCACCTGGGCACACACAAGCTCTGTTTGCTCACCCTGTGCAAGTCACTGCCCTCCCTGAGGCTTCTCATAGTCCAAAGGCCTGATCAAGAGTGGATGGTGTTGGCTCTGCCACAAGCTGGCAGGCCTGGCACAGGGATAGGGCTTTTCCGGCTTTGAAAAAGCCCCCAAGGGAGATTTCTTCAGCCATTTTTGCTTCAGATCCCTTCCCCAGTGCAATTACCCCCACCCTGAAGCTAGTCTCCAGGGCAATCAGCAGCAGCAGGTGGTAGCAGCATTCTGTAAACACTTTAACCAATTAATATGCAAGGTATTCCCCCTGGAAGATTTTTACGTTGGATTTAATGTGCATGAAAAAGCAGCTAGGAGTCAGAAACTGAAGAGAATGCCAAGCAGCTATCCATTGTGCTGCTCAGTTTCAGATATCCCTTTTGGGAGTGGCAGAAGCTGCAGAACCACCCTGGGGGGCTGCCTGTTCCTTCCTTGCTTCAGTCTTAATTGAGGTTTACACTTTTTGGCTGAGGAGTTTTCATACACCTCCCAGTGCTAGGCTCCAGCTTCACAATCCCTACGCATCACAGTAGGTGGAGAGAACAAACAGAGAATAAAAACAGAAGAAAAAGGGGAAAAAAAAAACAAAAAAAAAAAAAAAAAAAAAAAAACCCAAAAACAAACCACCCAGAAAGCAAAACTTATGCTGGGCAAAAGGTTTAGAACACAGAAAAAAGCATTCAGTGTTTTACTTCTTGTCTGAACCAAGGTCTGTCAGCACAGCCATTCCTTACATACAATAAAAAGCACAGGCTTGAAATACCTTCTATCAGAATAGCAGAAGGCCCAGAAAGGCTTCAAACTGGACAACCACAGGAATGTCTACCTCAAAGACTTTTCAGTCAATGATCCGATGGGAAGACTGCACGACCGACTTGCTTTCTAAAATGATCGGTGGCTCAGAGATGAGAAGGTCATCCTCTCCTAGCGAAGAGTTCTGCTCAGTGTCACAAAGTTTGGAATGTTGAATTTGTGAGACAGTTTAGGTCCTCCTCAAACATTCCACTGGTCCTGGGAACTTCCTGGAAGTGGATATTACTCTCCAGACCTGGACCTTTCTGACTTTGTTTTGCTTTGCCCAAATGTTCCACTTCATTAATACAGAAATGGAAGAGCGACTGGGATTCTTCAGCTATCTGATGAGAGAAGACCCTCTCTGACTCCAGAGGTCTGCCAAAATCTGCCACAAAGCTGTTCAGGCGAAGTCTTTTTTCGGAGGTTCTGCATTGCTAGGGAGGGGGGAAGGGAAAAAAAAGATACGGTGAGCACAAAAGAAGAATTATTACAGTATCACTAAGGTTGGAAGAGACCTTGAAGATCATCAAGTCCAACCTGTCACCACAGACCTCATGACTAGACCATGGCACCAAGTGCCACGTCCAATCCCCTCTGAACACCTCCAGGGACGGTGACTCCACCACCTCCCTGGGCAGCCCATTCCAATGGTGAATGACTCTCTCGGTGAAGAACTTCCTCCTCACCTCCAGCCTAAACTTCCCCTGGTGCAGCTTGAGACTGTATCCCCTTGTTCTGGTGCTGGTTGCTAGAGAGAAGAGACAATCCCTTCCTGGCTACAACCACCTTCAGGTAGTTGTGAGAGCAATGAGGTCACCCCGAGCCTCCTCTTCTCCAGGCTAAACAACCCCAGCTCCCTCAGCCTCTCCTCATAGGGCTTGTGCTCAAGGCCTCTCCCAGCCTTGTTACCCTTCTCTGGACACCTTCAAGAGTCTCCATGTCCTTCTTAAACTGAGGGGCCCAGAACTGGACACAGGACTCAGGGTGTGGCCTAACCAAAGCAGAGTATGGGGGCACAATGACCTCCCTGCTCCTGCTGGCCACACTATTGCTAATGCAGGCCAGGATGCTGTTGGCCTTCTTGGCCACCTGGGCACTATGCTGGCTCATGTTCAGGCAGCTGTCGATCAGCACCCCCAGGTCCTCTCTGTTGGCAGCTCTCCAGCCACTGACCCCAGCCTGTAGTTCTGCATGGGTGTTGTGGCCAAAGTGCAGCCACTGGCACTTGGACTTGCTGAATGCCATCCCATTGGACTCCGCCCATCTGTCCAGTTGGTGAGGTCCCTCTGCAGGGCCTCCTACCCTCTAACTGACCAACATTTGCTCCCAACTTGGTGTCATCTGCAAATTTGCTGATGACTGTCTCAATCCCTCATCCAGATTGTCAATGAAGACATGAGAGGATGGGGCCCAGCACTGATCCCTGGGGGACGCCACTGGTGCCTGGCCTCCAGCTGGAGGTGGTACCATTGACCACCACTCTCTGGGCCGGCCCTCAGCCAGTTCCTAACCCAGCGCGTTCTTAACAGTAAATTTGGATTCAGCAAGCATGAGCAAGGAGAAAGGAATGTGTAAGCACCTTGAAAAGCCAGCTCTACAGCTTATTTTCTGCTGAAGTTATTTTAAATCTTGATTTGTCGTGATCGTTCTCCGTGAAGTAAGTTATCAGCACTCTTAAATGGCACTTCTAGTAATCAATATGCTGTCATAATCAGCTCACTGAATGAGCTCAGAAATACTCTCCAGCATTTCCCTCTTAATACCAAGTAAAATGGCTTACAGAACACTCTGAGAAAAATCTGTGGTCAAAGGAAAAAAAAAGTAAAATCTGAGACATAGGCAGCACTGCTGCCAGTAAAGGCATCACTTGAGTGCCTCCTTGTCCAGACATCAAACCATCTTTGCCACTGACTTCAATGACATTCAGACTTCCAAATTAGGAGAGCTGGAACTAAAGACCTGCTATAAAGACTGGCAGCCTTAATAATTCAGGCACAAAGTCTGGGAAGGACATCTTAAGAGTTTTCTAGAAGCCTTAGCTCAAACCAGCTTGAATATGCATGAGCTTGTGGAGGAACCATGAACAATAGGGGGTGAGAAAGCTCAAGCTAGATGGAAGTTTTACAGGTAAATACATTGTTTTACCATGAGGGTAGTGGACCAGGTTGCCCACAGAGGTAGCTGAGGCCCCTTCCCTGGAGATACGCAAAGGTGAGGCTCGATAGGGCTCTGGGTACCTGATCTAGTTGAGGATGCCCCTGTTGACGCAGAGGGGGCTGGACTAGATGACCTTTGGAGTTCTTTTCCAATCCAGATCATTCAATGATTACAGTAAATAATGTCTTTTTTACAGTAATACAATCCTTGTCAGGCTGAATTTATATCCTGTCATCAAAATGAAAGTTATTTGCATCTGAAAGGCCTGAAAGGTACCCAGAGGCAAGCAGCAAAATACTCTGAGCAGGAGTTTTGTCAAGTAGAATTAATAAATCATACTGCTTACATGTGAACTGGAGCCAGATCACTGATCACCTAAAGGTTGCACCCAGCACTGACAAGATTTAAAAGAAACACTGTCATTTAATTCACTGCAGTAGGAAGTGGGTGCCTTCACCTTCTGAAAGCCTTAGATGCCGTCTTCCAGAGATCTGCTCCTAAAACTATGAGTTCACAGGGGATCTACCATTAGTCTTTCAGAGTTAGTCTTCAAGATCCCTGCTTCTCAAATGCTAATTACTTCCATTCCATGATACAAGAACCCTATCCTAACAAAACCAATTACTTGCTCTTCAAAGCAGTCCTCTAGTTTGTCACAACTATATTGGTTCATTCTGCATGTCCACGTGAAGCATGTAGAAGTCAATCCCTCCAAAGCATAACATTCAAACTGAGGCAAGTAACTAATGATCTACTGCATACATACTGGGAGGCAAAATGCTGGAATAATACTGAGGTAGCCTTCAGAACTTCACAGAAACCTTACAGAAAGAGAGACTGGCCATTGGAATAGAATAGAATAAACCAGGTTGGAAGAGACCTTCAAGATCATCACATCCAACCTATTATCCAACACCACCTAATCAACTAAATCATGCAACCAAGCACCCTAACAAGTCTCCTCCTAAACACCTCAATGATGGTGACCAATGGGCTACCCAAGGAGGTGGTGGAGTCACCATCACTGGAGGTGTTTAAGAAGAGATTGGATGGGGTGCTTGGTGCCATGGTTTAGTTGATTAGATAGTGTTGGGTGATAGGTTGGACTCGATGATCTTTGAGGTCTTTGCCAACCTGGTTATTCTATTCTATTCTTACTGACATTTTTGTATTGATAATGCCCACCCTGAATTCTAAGTTGCCTACAAAGTGCTGCAAACCTGTCATCAACAGTTTCTATGTAATACTGTGGCACAGAGAGTGGAAATAGCAAATCAGCACAGAAAGCCAGACAAGTGCTATAAGCCTAGGAAGAAGTGACTTCAGAAGAAAGCTTAAAATGTACTAAGAGAACCACTAGTCCATAGGTGTGGAAAGTGCTTTATCATCCAGTGAGTTATGAAGGAGTAAAGGCTGACTGTAGAGAGAGGCACATGAGACTGGCAATCTAATCTACATGGATGAACAGAAGATGGAAAGACATTTTATAATGACCCAGAATGTTGAGGACATACAGCAGAGAGTAATCCTGTGCTCTTAAGTAGGGAAATATGGTCTAATCCACAGAGCTATGTTTAGATTCTGAAATTTACAAACATTAGTTAAAAATACAACTTCCTCCCCAGATTACTGAAAGATAGAGTAGAAACCTGCAAAGCCTTGCTCACTGCAGTGAGTACAGCTCAGTTGTGTATCTTTGAACACTGAAAAATAAAAAAGGCAGCCTCAGAAATCCCAGTTTTACTGTGAAAGGGAGAAAGCCACCTTAACAACCAAATCCCTTGGGTCAACAAGACCCTCTGAGTCCCAGAAGCTGTCAGTAAGATAGCAGGGAGGTGGACACCTTGAACATCATACATCCTGAGAACCACTCAAAGCAAGCAGTTGCCAATGAATTAAGCCAAACTCCCTTCCCTGGGAATCTTCCAGCCTGCAATGTGGGGTTCCAGTCCGCTGCATTCAGTATTAAGCCCTGGACTCTGCCACTGGACTTCAGTGCTCTGTAAGTGGTACAGATCATTTTGCCTCACATACCTTTCCAACAGGAGCATACTGGTGTGAGGCTGATATTTGAGATTCCTCTAGAACTTAAACACCCCTTCCTGAAGTGACCTGGAGTCCTTGGCAAACCATGGAAAGAAAGAAGTAGCCAATCCTCAAAAATAGCAGGGTTTGGTGCCCCAAAAGGAACCTGGGAAATCTAAACAGATCCTTAGAAACAGCCCAGGAGTGCTATCCTGAACTTGAGGAACCTTCCTGAGTACATTTTCAGCAAACATACCTCTACCTGTAGAAGATTTTGTTCCTGTGGATCTGCTTTTCTCTAATTGGATTTCACCACAGAATCCTTAACAAAACCAATTTCTTAATCAGATGGCCAAGAAAGCCACTGGCATCCTGGCTTGGATTAGAAATGCTGTGTCCAGCAGAAACAGGGAGGTGATTGTCCCCCTCTACTTGGCACTGGTGAGACCACACTCAAGTACTGTGTCCAGTTTTGGGCCCCTCATAGAGACGTGGAGGTGCTGGAGGCAGGCAGCAGAAGAGGGCAACAAAGCTGATGAAGGGCCTGGAGAATAAATCTTATGAGGAGTGACTGAAGGAGCTGGGCTGTTTAGTTTGAAAAAGAAGAGGCTGAGGGGAGACCTCATTGCTCTCTACACCTACCTGAGAGGAGGTTGTGGAGAGGCTGGTGCTGGTCTATTCACATAGGTAAGTAGCAACAGAACAAGAGGGAACGGCCTCAAACTGCAGCAGGGTAGGTTTAGACTAGACAGTAGAAAGATTTTTTCCACAGAAAGAGTAGTCAGACATTGGCATGGGCTGCCCATGGAGGTGGTTGAGTCACCATCCCTGGATGTGTTTAAAGGTGGGTTGGTTTGATGTGGTGCTTGGGGATATGGTTTAGGAGTGAACCTTGTAGAGTAGGGTTAATGGCTGGATTTGATGATCCCGAGGGTCTTTTCCAACCTGAACAATTCTGTAAGCTAATAAAATGAGTCATTTCACCTTTACTCCATCTAGTTGCATGGTCTGACCAAGAGATTCATGAAGCTTTGCAACTATATCAGCCAACATTTTGTACAGATGGGTGCATGAACAGAATCACGGAATCATTGAGGCTGGAATAGACCTCTGCAATCATCAAGTTCAACCTATGACATAACACCACCACACTGACTAGACCATGTCACCAAGTGCCACATCCAGTCTTTTCTTAACACCTCCAGGGGTGACTCCACCATCTCCCTGGGCAGTCTATTCCAGTGTCTAATTCCCCTTTCCCTGAGGAAGTGCTTCCTAGTTTTAGTTTCATAGTATCAGTTAGGGTTGGAAGGGACCACAAGGATCATCTAGTTCAACCTTCCTGCCATGGGCAGGGACACTCTACACTAGATCAGGCTGGCCAGAGCCTCATCCAGCCTGGTCTTGAACACCTCCAGGGACGGGGCCTCAACCTCCTCCCTGGACACCTTCCAGGGCCTCACCACTCTCACGGTGAAGAACTTCCTCCTCACATCTAGCCTGAATCTCCCCACCTCCAGCTTCATCCCATTTCCCCAGTCCTATCACTCCCTGATAGCCTGAAAAGTCCGCCCCAGCCTTCTTGTAGCCCCCTTCAGATACTGGAAGGCCACAATGAGGTCACCTCAGAGCCTTCTCTTCTCCAGACTGAACAGCCCCAACTCCTTCAGTCTGTCCTCATAGGAGAGGTGCTCCAGCCCTCTGATCATCCTCCTGGCCCTTCTCTGGACACCTTTCAGCACCTCCAGATCCCTCTTGTAATAGGGGCTCCAGAACTGGAGGCAGTACTCCAGGTGGGGTCTCACAGGGCTGAGCAGAGGGGAGAATCACCTCCCTTGCCCTGCTGGCCACACTTCCTGATGCAGCCCAGGATCTGATTGGCTTTCCGGGCTGCAAGTGCACATTGAGAGCTCATGTTGAGCCTCGTCCACCAGCACCCCCAAGTCTCTCTCCTCAGGCTGCTCCCCAGCCAGTCCCTGCCCAGCCTGGATTTGTGCCTGGGATTGCCTCGACCCAGATGCAGGACCCTGCACTTGGTCTTGTTGAAGCTCATGAGGTTGGCTTGTGCCACCTCTCCAGCCTGTCCAGGTCCCTCTGGATGGATCCCTTCCCTCCAGTGTGTCTGCTGCACCACAGCTTGGTGTCATCAGCAAACTTGCTGAGGGTGCACTCAATGCCACTGTCCATGTCACCCACAAAGATGTTGAACAAGACTGGTTCCAGGACTGATCCCTGAGGGACTGGGACCAGTCTCAACTCACATCCTAACATCCAACCTAAACCTCCCCCTGTGCAGCTTCAGGTCATGCCCTCTATCTTGTCACAAGTTGCCTGGAGAAGAGCCTGACCCCCACCTTACTATAACTTCCATTCAGGTAGTTGTAGAGTGTGATAAGGTCCCCTCTGAGTCCCTCTTCTGCAGCTAAACAACCCCAGCTCCCTCAGGCCTCTCCTCATAAGCCTTTCCTCAGTCCTCTCCCAGTCTTAAACACGTGTGGTTTTAAGGCCATTTTTCACTACAGAAACAAACACAGCCTGCTATCTTCTCCTCAGTGATGAACCCAGAGTACTTGTCAGGCAGAAATTAAGAAAGATTGTCAACAGATCTTCTTGTCACACAAGCTGATGCTCTACACACACTAACATGCAAGCAGAAGTGCAAATACATTATTTCCATAACTATTAACTTTCTCTCTCTCCTCATCCATATCCTGACTGGGGTTTTTTCCTTTCTCCTGGTATGAAAGTGCACCAATTCCAAATACCTTGTGCCATTTTGAAAAGCACATGCTATCACACACCCCTCAGCCTGCTCAAAAAATCAGAGTATTCTACTTTGAATTCACCTATCTGAACACAGCTACCCTCATCTTTCACATTAATGGTACTTTAAAGAACAGCCAAATTGACTTACTGAAGTCAGAGACACATCCATCAATCAGGCTGGCTTTCTCCCAAGACCAGGATTCCCTTTCACATCTAGTTCTATAGGAGGCTGCAAGACAGCTCACTAATGAAACGATGAGTCATGGAGAATTCAGTCAGGTATAAAGACAGAAGATGCAGGCAAACTAAAACCACAGTCTGCACTGGTTTTACAGTCTTATATACATCTATTAAAAATAAGAGGAAACAACAGTATTTACTACTCTCAGCATATTCCTGGATGGTATTACCAGTACTGTACACACTGGTTATCAAAGCTCAAAAAGATGCCAATTCAGCATACACAGTAAATGCAATCAAGCATACAGCTCACAAAGCTGCAAAGGAAGTTTAAAACAAAGAAATTACTGGGTTCTCTTCTTTTACTGAAGTAAAATGATGAGGTTTACATCAGAAGGGACTTCAGAGCTCTGCTGAAGGCAAGGCCAACTCTGAATTCAGATTATCACAGAATCTCAACGTTAGGGGTTGGAAGGGACCTCAAAAGATCATCCAGTCCAACCCCCTGCCAGAGCAGGATCACCTAGACCAGATCATACAGGAATGCATCCAGGTGTGTTTGAAAATCTCCAGAGAGAGACACTCCACAACATGCCTGGGCAGCCTCTTCCAGTGTTCTGTCACCCTCACAGGGAAAAAATGCTCTCTTCATGTTCCATAGAACTTCCTAAGCCTCAGCTTCCACCCATTGCCCCTTGTCCTGTCATTGGGTATCACCCAGCAGAGCCTGGCTCCATCCCCTTGGCACTCACCTTGCACATCTTTATAAACACGAATGAGGTCACCTCTCAGTTTCATCCTCTCCAAGCTAAAGTGCCCCAGCTCCCTCAGTCTCCCCTAGTAAGGAAGATGTTCCGCTCCCTTCATCATTACTGTGGCTCTGTGCTGGACTCCTCAAAGTGGTTCCAGAGGTCCTTCTTGAACTGAGTAGCCCAGAACTGGACACAATATTCCAGATGCAGCCTCACCAGGGCAGAGTAGGAGAGGAGGAGAACCTCTTAACCTACTGATCATGGCCCTTCTAATACACCCAGAATGGCATTGGCCTTCTTGTCCACAAGAGGCATTAGGATCTAGAAGCTGACTGATAATGGAATTTTCATAAATGCTTTAGGCAACCTGTTTCAAGCAAACTGATGAAAGAAAGCACACAGCAGGAGATAAAGCAAGCCTCTGCCATCTCAAAGTGCATTTTTACAAGTGTGCAAACTTTTGACAAATATCAGTATTAAATTCTCTTTGTATCATATTTATCACTCTTCCCCTCTGAATTATTCCTGTGGAATACAGGCCCAGATGCTCAGCTAAGAAACAAGATCTCCAAGGAGGGAAAAGAAAAAAGTTAGCACACCAACATTTAAAATTACTTTAAAATACGTTTGGGAGCAAGGTCGGCTACTTTGTGACTGTCTGTAAGGGAGGGGGAAAAAAACCAGAGTTCTGGGAAGCTGAATTCTTCTGCCTCTATTACCTCTCAAAGAGAAAAAAAAAATAACAATTGGAAGCACAAAAGAGGTTTATGCTATGTCCTCTTCAGCATGACCCTGTCTCTAGGAGTGTGCTATTACAGGAAGTTTCAGGGCCACTCTACATATCTATAACTAAATAGCAAAGGGCCCTCAACAGGCAGAGATAGGCAGCTGCTTTTAGACGTAATAAGCACTAACAATAGACTTTCACAGTCAGCTTCTCATCATTGCTACCTGCCTGCAAGTGATCTCACTCTCCAGAGAGTTTTATTTGTGCTTTATGGCACACAAGCCTGAGGAGACATATGGATTCAAACTTTTTCAGAGGAGGGACACTGACAGTCTGCATGCTGTGCAAATGGAGGTAAGCAGTTGAGGCATGGTCTGCACGTACTTAACAGCTAGAAAGGGAGAGAAGGGGGGGGTGGAAATAAGGAAACAAAAAAGCTTAGTTTGACTTTCAGGGCACCCTGGTGTTAATGTGGAACTTCAGCATCTACTGGAGTTTCTCAGCAGAAACTATCACACTCCAAGACTAGGGGATGTACAGGTTAAGGGAAGGTACTAAAATCACTACTGACACCTACGTTTTGGACTTGAACACACAAACATGTGGAAACCACCTGGTCTTCATTTAACAACTGCACTGCATTTTATATGCATTACTCTACCAATAACTATGTTTCTCTGTTTTACTCCACCATAACACAAGCCTACCGGAACAATCCCATTTATTTTCACAACAGTAATCTAAAGCCGCCTATTTGGCAGCCAGCCCATCAACTTCCTTTTAGCATGCAGATATTCCTTTCTCTCACTGCATGCCTACTAGTTGCCAAATAGGGAACACTTAATAACAGTGCTACAGAACTGGTCTCCTAAAAGAGCCTGGAACAAAGGTTATTTAAAACAAGGACAGAGTGCACCCTTTCATAAGACAGACTAGAACAAGACAGTGCTCAGCCAGTGCAACATCAGCACTGTCACTGCTTGTATTTGAAGGCTGCAAAAAAGATGTGCTACCTAGTAGGCTGGATTTGTTACTCCAGTTTTCAGACTCACTCTTGATGTGGTGCTCTGTCTTGTCAGCAGGGTCAGGACAAAAAACATGAAGATGACAAAAAACCGCAAGACCAACCCAAAATCCGATCACAATGGAATCTGGTGAAAGAGAAAACAGGATGATCAGTATTGCACCTGCACTTGCACATGGTTTTCTTCCACATGCAGCATGACTGTAAATCCCAAAGACATTGCAACTTATTCTTGGGTGGTGTAAAGAGGAAGGAGGACGAGATTTGTTGTTCTGGTTTTAAACGGAAAGTGCGATCGAAGCTCTCATTTCCAGCTCGAGTTTTAACTGATGTCTGGACAAACCAGGAACAACTGAAAGAGGAGAACACCGAATTCTCTGGGTTAGTGAAATAAGAACAGCTACCTCTGTGATGCCGGCTCATTTCCAAGCATTGCTTTGGAAACAACTTCAGTGCTAGAACTCAGAAGAGAGGATTATTTGATTTTCAGCAAAAATTGCTGTTCCTGTAGAGCTGCACTCCTGCTATCATTTCTGCCACAGGCCATTAGGTCTCTGGGCTCTGATGGATTTCTTTGACACTAGAAGTTACTAAGATACAGCTTTCTTTCAGTGGTAAGATAGAGGGCTCTGAAATAAATACAAAGAACCAACACATGCAAAACATTTTCAAATCATTTTTAATTTGGGTTTCCAACTTATATACAGAAAACTACAAAGCAATGTCGAGGAGCCAAATGGATTTGGAGGAAAAAAATTAAAAAACACCATCAATTAATTAAAAGGAAAACAGCAAGGCAATAGCAAATATAGAAGCAATTAGGGAAGAGAGTGGCTTTTTGCTTGTGTGCATTAAATGTGTCTACTGCTCTCGTTTATAACAAAAAGACCCACAGGTAAATCACTGTTCTTACTTAAAGAACTCTATGTCCACTAGAAAGTTGATCCACAGCAGCTCCTAAAGGAAGCTCAAAGCTTCCAAAAACTTAAAAGAGGTCCAAGCAGAAAAAAAATCTACTGCAGGCCATAATCCTTTGATAAGCATGGCCCAAAGTTACAGAGCACCAGCTCTAAATATGACCTGGTCCAACATTCAGTACACAGCTGCTTTTTCCACCTGTTATTTCACTTTGTTTATGCAAATATTCAAAACTTCCAATGTAAAAGGAAAAATAACATAAAAACATGAAGGAAGAAGGCTTAGCCAGAACAGGTATCCTATCTACCCTAACCTCTCATTACACAACTGAAAATTATGTGAGGATCTGTCTGACCCAGTGCAGCAGGTACAGCACAGAATTTTGGCCAGCCTGTGAATCTCCTACAGGACTAAAGACACCAGAAAAACAGGCATCAGCTTTGATGCTTGACCCTAAAGTTATCACAGTACCACTGTGAAGTATCTTCCACAGTAAAAGGCAGATCTGGAAACTGGAATCAATTCAAACCATTTGCTGTTTCTCTGCAGTGCCAAATGCCTGCTGCACCTTGAGGTTTTTCCCTGTGAAAATAATTTATTCACAATCAAGTCACTCCTTAATCTCTTTTCCTGGTAAGCTAAGGAGGTTAAGTTTCAAGCCTCCACTGCAATGTTTCTTCCATCTCTCCTCTGCCACATCTCTCTACCCCTCTTAAAACCCTTTTTAAAATAACTAGAGGGTGGTTTGGGTACAGGTTCCATGATGGGGCAGTTGCAATACTCCACTCTGCTTGAGGAATACTGCTATAATTCCATGCATTATCAGGCTTAGATTATTTTCAGAATCTTCTCTAAGTATAGGCTGTATTCAGTGTCTCCAGATGCATTTTGTGTTTGGTTTATTACAATACAATACACAGGTTAGAAGAGACCTTCAAGATCATCGTGTCCAACCCATCAAACAATCCAACCCACTCTAAAACAACTAAACCATGGCACCAAGCACCCCAGCAAGTCTCCTC
>CM037640.1:54172900-54221390 GCA_015227895.2 Colaptes auratus | reverse complement strand
CCTGAATCTCCCCACCTCCAGCTTCATTCCATTCCCCCTAGTCCTATCACTGCCTGATGTCACACCAGACTTTGAACTCCTTTGTTAGCCAATTTCTGACCCAGCTTAAGACATCTGCAACTTAATTAGGGAAAGGAGCAAAGCTGGAGTGTGCTTTACACCTTCAATAAGACAAACCTGTCAACTCAGGATCATCAGTAGAGATGAGTAAGAAGTAAGTTACAACACCTTAGCTTCTCATGACCTTTTAAGAGACCGCTAAAGATAAACTGCTTTTTGGTGACTGTTAAAATCATAGGGCAAATAAAAAGAGAACAGGAAAGAAAGCTGCAAAGCCTTCAGAATTTCAGACTTCTTCAATCTCATTAAAACACTTCCTGATTTTGAGATTGTTATTTTTTTTTTTAATGAGAGAGATCATACAACACTTCAAAGAATTCCTCTTACTCCTTTATCTTTTCAGACTGTAGACATGGGCAAAGTTTGTCTGTTGTTTTGGCTTTTTGTTGTTGGGATTGTTTTTGGTTGGGTTTTTTTTTGAGGGTATTTGGTTTTGTTGGGTTTAGGTTGATTTGCTCAAATGTGTCCAGAAGGGCAACAAAGCTGGTGAGAGGTCTGGAGCACAAGCCCTGAGGAGCAGCTGAGTGAGCTGGGGTTGCTCAGCCTGGGGAAGAGCTCAGAGGAGGCCTTATTGCTCTCTGCAACTCCCTGAAGGAGCCAGGTGGGGTTGGTCTCTTCTCCCAGGCAACCAGCAAGAGAACAAAGGACAGTGTCAGCTGTACCAGGGGAGTTTAGGCTGGATGTTAGGAGGAAATTCTTCCCAGAAAGAGAGATTGGCCATTGGAATGTGCTGCCCAGGATGGTGGTGGAGTCACCATCACGGGAGGTTTAGTCATGAGCTCTGTGGTGACGGGTTGGACTTGATCTTTGAGGTCTCTTCCAACCTTGGTGATTCTGTGAGGTGTTTAAGAAGAGACTGGATGAGGCACTTCGTGCCATGGTTTAGTTGATTAGATGGCGTTGGGTGATAGATTGGAGTCGATGATCTCCAAGGTCTTTTCCAACCTGGTTAATTCCATTCTGTTCTCTTTGGGACAGAGGGGTGTTCTTTTTGTTTGGCTTGGGTTTTTTTTTGGTTGGTTTGAAGAGGGTTTTTTGGCTTGTTTGTTTGTTTTGTGGGAGGTTCTTTTGGTAACAACAGATCTAAGACTTCCCAGTTCGAAGTAAATTATTTACAACTTACACTTCAGTATGCAGACAAACAGCAGCCGAGCACAAGATCTCTCACTTCAGAGGGATGTTGGTGCCAACTAAGAGCGCTGTCTGTCATTCAAGCTGGGTTAACACATGAGTTACCTCAGCATCTGAGCTACACCTTACACTCAGTTCCTAATCTTTGTCAAATCTTTGACAGTAACCCCCCCTTACTGACCTTCCTCACTATTATGTTGAGTATTACAATAGCCTTCATGAGTGTTTTCTCTTGCTCACAATGATTTATTTAATGTTCATGGCCTCAAGCTACAACTGGTAGGCTTAGACTGGACATTAGGTAAAAAATTTTTCCCAGCAAGAGTGGTCAGGCATTGGAATGTGCTGCCCAGAAGGTGGCTGAGCCCACCAACACTGGATGTGTTTAAAGGTTGTTTAGATGGGGTGCCTGGGGATATGGTTTAGGGGTGAAGTTTGTAGAGTAGGGTTCTTGGTTGGACTTGCTGAACCTGAGGGTCTTCTCCAACCAGAACACAGTGAGGGAAGAGGGAAACAAAACAAAAAAAAAAGGATAGGCAAAAAAAAAGGCACGGCTGTGCCACTCTGGCTATTCAAGAACTGAAAGAAGGACCTAAGTAAGCTTATAAACCTCAACCTAAGAAGTGAAACAACAAGTAACAGTACAAGTCCTCCTGTTAAGACGCGTAACTGTATGAGGAAGCTAATGCTCACCAATGAAAAAGCTGAAACTTCCAGGTCTACATCAGACTGACCACAAAACAGTACTGGAAAGCAGAACAAAGTCGCCAGTTTCTGCTTCTACTAATTGCTCATGATACATTAGGTGACTTTAAATGTTGCTTGCTTTCACTACCATCCAATTCCCAAACAAGAGGTGGGAAGTTATCTGTGGGGTGAAAGCTTACTATCTATTCTTTTCACCCCACAAACAATGCATCACAGTCTGCCTTCTAATGATCTCCCCAGGCAGAATACCTGTTCATGTTTGCCTCCACCTTCTTCCCCAAAAGTCTACCTGGAGAGTTCCCACATCTCACCTTGTCTTAGGAAGTCTACCCTTTGATTTAAGTCCAGCATCTTACAGATATTGCCTATGCACTTTCATGTCTATTTCACTACTAAATTTAAACCAAGCCTTCCACAGAGAGCCTGCCCTCCAGCTACCACAAGACTTTCCCATGAAGTAAGCAGCTATAGTCCTTGTGACTACAAACAGCTACGGGACTCTTACCTCCACTCTCCAGTTTTACTTCACAGATCTCCTTCTTCCCAAACAGATTTCAGACTAATGTGAGCATAATAATGCTGCAGATCCTTAGTCTGAGAGGTCATGGTGGCCAGCCTTTGAACCACATAACTGTATCCCACATCATGACAACCTTTTATATACAGTGTCTTCCTCTCTAGCTCTACACAGCAATTCATACTACCCATGGTATTCTGTTTTGCAGAAGACAAGAGTTTTCTTCTTCCCTAACAATCCCATGAAGAGTCTGCAGGGCAGAAGACTTCAAGCACTGTAGTAACCCTGGGTTACTAACCCTTCCCCTACAAAGTACCAGCAAAATTTCTCCTGGAGCTTCCTCCAATTTCTGAAACTGAGAGTTTATTTAGCCTTTGAATCATCTTACATTACACTACTCCTTTTTAATGCAGTAGTACACCACTTTCTGTATCACCAGATACCTGTTTTGAAAAAAAACCTGGAAAAAATAAAATAAAAACAAAAATCAGCTGCCCACATACACTGCTGGATTTTTTCCAGTGCACCTTCACACTGTTTTGCACCCCTCCTCCCCACCATGCTAAGGCAAGATATTTGGCTTCCAGTCCTCTGCAAAAACAGCCCCAGCTCATTAGCAGTATTAAACCAGTTGTGTTGGATTTGTGTCCCTTTTTGTCCTTAATCATTCAACATATGGCTTTTCCTCCTGAGAGGTTCAGGTGCAGCTCTCCTGGAAAGGGAAAATAAAAGCCAACTGTCAGATGATCTTCTACAGGATATGAAAGGGTACAGCTATGGCAGCTGTCTCCCTACATACTAATAATGGGGGAAAGCATCAGTACAGAGTTCAAAGATAAATAAAAAATAAAGCATAAGAAATTCCAAGTTCCAGGACAGAATTTCTGGAACTTACAGCTCCACTGCTTATGGGGAGAAATCATGTGCATACCTTTAGTATTTACACTGGAGTTCTGCTCTTGAGAGTAGTGCAAGTGAAAGATGAAATCAGACCAACTCTAGAAGCTCAATTTAAAGCAGGAGTCATTGAAATTATAAGTATGGTCTCAAAGAGTGCTAATTGATTAGCAATGAACAGATTTTATGGACAAAGTCCAAGACACCCATAATCCCCACTCACTCAAAAGAATGAAAGCTTCAATCTCACTCAAGAACTAAGTATCTGGAACATCAGCACTGTCACCCAATGATGTGCTACACAAACTCCTTAGTGCAAACATACTAGAAAAGCAGCTTTCAGCTTCACACACAGGAAGAACACTAAACAGAGGGGAAAATGCCCCATGGTCAAGGATCCTGCCTGGTTCCTCTCAACCACAGCCTTGAAGCTTTTTTAATCAGCTTCACCACAAAAAGCCTTAGTTATTAAGCATGGAATTGTTCTCCTGTCCAAAGCATTAAGAAGCTCAGACTTGACCCTCATATGAACAGAATGAACTCACTTAGAATACAAAAGAATTTGTCTTAGGCAAGAATACAAGTTCGCAAAGCTGAGGAAAGGAGAATCACTGCTCCACTGATTCCTTCCTCTCACCCAGAGACCCCATTCCAGACACCCTACCCAAACCCTGCTCCGCAGCTAGCTCACAAAAAATGTGTATTTTTCTGCTCAAAGACAATACTGAGCAGTTCTGCTTATGATGATACGAAAGATCAAGTAATTCTGGAGCCAGATGTGCCACTTACCTATTTTATTGATTTACTGCAAATACCAACTCACAGGATCACAGGATCTTAAGGGTTGGAAGAGACCTCCAGAGATCGAGTCCAAACCCCTGCCAGAGCAGGACCACAGAATCTATTGCAGGTTGCACAAGAATGCATTCAGATGGGTCTTGAAGTCTCCAGAGAAGAAGACTCCACAACCTCTGGGCAGCCTGTTCCAGTGCTCTGTGACCCTCACAGTGAAGAAGTTCCTCCTCATGTTGAGGTGAAACCTCCTGTGCTGTAGTTTACATCCATCACCCCTGTCCTATCACAGGGCACAACTGAGAAGCCTGTCCCCTCCCTCTTGACACCCAGCCCTCAGGTAAGCATTTATTAAATCCCCTCTCAGTCTTCTCCAGACCCAACAGCCCCAGGGCTCTCAGCCTCTCCTCAAAGGGCAGTGCTCCAGTCCCCTAATCATCCTCGTAGCCCTCCATGGACTCTCTTGAGCAGATCCCTGTCCCTCTTGAACTGGGGAATCCAAAACTAGACACAATATTCCAGGTGAGGTCTCTCATGGCAGGGTAGAGGGCAAGAAGAACTTCCAATTATCATTGTACTAAGTATTTTGCACAGATTAAGCTATACAAAATCTGTTTCCATTTGATTGACACTAACTGATGCTTATAAGGCTAAAATATAAAAGAATTGCCTTTGAGAAATGCTATTGCACATCCTATTGTAATATGGCATCTTAGTTGCCAAACTCTACAGGTGGAAGTGACATGGAAAAAACCCCTTCTAACATTAAAAGTAACATTTGTGTTAAGCACTTGACCAACAGCTTAAAAGACCTTCTAGGGTGCTCAAGAGGGGATTGGACATGGCACTTAGTACCATGGTTTAGTAGTCATGAGGTCTTGGGTGACAGGTCGGACTTGATGATCTTTGAGGTCTTTTCCAACCTTATTGATTCTATGATTCTATGCTCTCAAAAGGCAATCTCAGACATCATTCTACGCCATTTCCTTCAGCAGTTCAAACCTGGAAGCCTGTGGCAGGTCACAAAGCCTTAACCAAATACACATTAATTTAGAAAAGAAACACAAGACTGTGGCCATCAGCCAATCTTCTGCCCAGGCTTCAAGGCATTTATTCAATTTTCTGTAAGGGGCAGAACTGACCTCCATCCATGCAAGCATTAAAGCAAAAGTCCTGTTGCATCCTAGGTCTTGCTGCAAACAACAGAAGTTTAAAAGGGGCACACTGTTGCAAGATTATTACTTAGAAGGATAAAAGCCAGCAAGATTGAGCCAATTGGCTACTGTAATTGGATACCAGGTTTCCAGCTGTGGCCTGTGATTATCTGTCCATGAGGTGAACAGCCTCCAACATTACCTTTTGGTTGTATCAATTCTTAACCCTTATCACTTGGCAGTTTACTATCACTTACAGGGCCAGCTGCAGATTTTGCCCAGAACAGCACAGCTACACTAGGAAAGTAAGGATTTCATGTTTGCCACAGCAGCATGGGGTCATTTACTCTAACCCTTGCACATTTTCTAAGCAGCCTTTACATGATGTACATGATCTTGCAGTCCAAACACATCTGGCAGAAAATGGTACTCAGCTGAGCCACAGTGCATGAGCTGAGTTGCCACACTGCTGTCATTTTTTTGTAAACTGAAGGAGCTCTGGTTAGTGCCATCTACCCCCAAATGATCTACCTGCCTCAGAAAACCATCTGTTTTTAATAACCCTGTAGAACTGAAACCATCACTAGCTCATTAACTCTGCCCAGAACAGCAACTGGGCACTAAAATCCACTACAATCTCAACGAGACTGAAATGTATTGGAAGCAGCCTGATGCTTCAGCTGCACTACTTAGCTGTTACACACTGGGAATGCATTAAATAGAGTGGGGACAAGACAATGCAAGCAACCTCAGTGACAAGTTAATAGCTGCAGCCTGTATGCTGGAAACAGGTCAGTTGAGTAGGCAGACTCAGCAGCTGACATATAAAACTTTCAAGATCCAGCCCATGGCCCATGTTTTCCCTACCTTACTCTCTCTTCCAAGGGGCCAGTTATTTTGTCAGCAGATGCCCTATGATAACAAAACCTTCAGAAGGGTCAGCCTGGAAAATAACCAAACAAGGCCAGAGAGCCCATCCACTCCATCAAGCTGACAAGTCACCAGAAGCTTAGCATGGGTTGAAATTCTTAAAAACTGGGAATGAATTCCTGCAACTATGCAGTCCTACTGAAAATATGGACATAACTTCAGGAAAGAAATCAAGTGTAATCAAAGAGCACTGGAACAGGCTGCCCAGAGGGGTTGTGGAGTCTCCTCTGGAGACTTTTAAGCCCTGCCTGGATGCATTCCTGTGCAACCTGTGCTAGATTCTATGGTCCTGCTTGGGTAGGGGGGTTGGACTCAATGATCTCCAGAGGTCCCTTCCAAATCCTAACATCCTGTGATCCAGTGATGCAAACCTGTTCATCCAGTTGGAGCAACAGTATGACCTGTGCTGTAGGTTAAGGACTAACCTTCCTACCATAGAGGTAAATTCCTCCAGAGACCCAGAGAGCCCAAGGGGGTGGATGGTCTGTCCCAGAGGGAGGACAGGCTATCAGAATAGAACAGAACAGAATAGAACAGAACAGACCAGGTTGGAAAAGACCTTCAAGATCATCAAGTCCAACCTATCACCCAACACCATCTAATCAACTAAACCATGGCACCATCATGTGTTATTCCACCCCATAATCCTGCATCTCCCTATATCAGTAGACCACACAGCCAGTTCTCTCTCTCTCTGGGCCTGCTCTGGGGAGGCAGTGACACCTAATAGGAGCCTACTGGGCTTACCATGAGGAGGAAAGGCTTGGCAGGTTGAAGCCTGGTTTGAGGCCAAAGCTGACTTTGAAGTGTATATATATCCTTTGTATACTTTTGTAAACAGTATTTCTATTTAACATCCAATTCCATGTGAGCATTTTTATTTAACTCCTTTGGGTAAAATGCTTTCTCTTCCAGCTCAACCCAGGACAACCTCCTCAAGGCATCCCAAGCAGTCACAAGTACACAGCAAGTATTCTGTAACACAGGTGCAATAATTTCAATCCATTTTGTCGTTTATTTCTGTATTAAAAGCAACAGAAAGACCATCAGAGTTCCTAAAAGCTGATGGCTGCCTCATATGTGAATGCTGTGCCTTAAAAGAGGGTGGTTGATTTTTCAGCAAGCTGACTGATGTCCTTCACATTTAGACAGAGCTTTACTCTCTGCTTGCTAAAAAAACAATCAATGTGAAACTAAGTTTGCAATTCCTTTATGTTCATTCACCTCCACTATACCAGTTAAACAGCAGTCCCCTGCTTCTGCCACACAGGTCAACTACCACTAGACTTTACTCTTCAACATGAGCCTGCAGCCTGTCCTACATTGCAGATTTCTTGCTGTTGCTAAGAAATTCTGTTGAATTCAACAGAACAACCACCTGAGAGGCAGAAGATACAGTTAGGACTACACACCTTTAAGAAACCTGACAGTAGTAAGTTCCTATCTAACAGTTCAAAGTCACCAGTGCCTCTAGCAGATGTCTTTGTCTCTGGCAGAGAAGTCTCCTATCAAGCTATTGGTGTGAAAGTTGGAATCCATCACACAGGCTCGTGTCCAGGCAAAGCTTTGCAAAGAGTCAGATCTCAACACCCAAAAGTCTCAATTAACCTCCTAAGCATGATGTGGAGGGGAGGTTTGAAAGGTAGCTTTCTCACACTCTCAAGCTGCACCAGGTTTAGGCTGGATGTTAGGAAGAAGTTCTTCACAGAAAGAGTTATTTGCCATTGGATGGTGGTGGAGTCACCATCACTGGAAGTGTTTAAAGTAAGACTGGATTAGGTGCTTAGTGCCATGGTTTAGTTGATTAGATGGTGTTGGGTGATAGTTGACGATCTCAAAGGTCTTTTCCAACCTGGTTAATTCTGTATTCTGCATAGTACTGTCCAAAGCAATTTCCAGCTTCCTGATGAACAAAAGTTCTTTAATTTCACCTATTTCAAACATAGCAAACTTTCCCTGTCAATACTCTTTGCCATTCACAACACAGAAATTTGAAGTTTAAATCAAGCCTAGCAGAACTAGAAAGACTCTACGTGGCTTAGAATAAAAGTCAGATCAGGAAGTCACAGGCAAAAATCATATATGAAAGCAAAATTCTGTTTCAGATGCCAGTAAAGGAACATCACTCATGATAAAATGTACATTTTCATAACACTGGCACACTAGACATGCTGACTTCCTCTGGCTTGCTGCCCCTCAGCAGAATGTACATTCTCCTATAAATAGGTTTAGATGAGGCAATAAAACATAGATTAAGAGCTACAGGCACAATAACTGTACTTTGGATTCCAGAGTCATGCAGCAAGATCCAAACCCAAGTCTCCATTTAAAAAAGGTCAGGTTTTAAAACTCCAGGTTGTTAAAGAACTGATGCAATGATATGTTAAAGCTTTCATCTATATTCAACCTCTACATAATGAGAAACAGCAGCCTTCAGCACCAGGAAAGAGGCCAGCTGGCTGCCCCCTTTCATACAAGTCCTACACTCTCTGAAACAAGAAGTGAAAGGATGAGTCCTTTCAGTACAAGTTTGAACTCTCACTCAAGTGCATCCATGTGGGCTCTACAAGTACATGCAAAGACTCCAGCTAGTGCAGTCCCACACCGTGGCACCGATCACGATCGCCGCCTTATTTTGAGGACCTGCCTCTGAACTCCGTAAACTTGTCTATATTTTAAGCATGTGGGTGGCAAATCAGCATGTTTTATTCATGCTCTGAGCAGTCATGTCTTCCTCTCACTTCCACAGAGGACCATTTTAGAACGTTCTGTAAACTATCAGAGAGACTTAAGAGACGTAATAAAACTATGCCAAAGGCACTAAGAGCCTGCCAGGCTCTGCAGGCTAAGCACTGACCATCTGCTATGGCAGGACCTGCTGCCATTGTGTCATCCACGCTCATGCCAAGCCAAGAGTCAGTTTGAAGTGATCAACTCTATTGCCAGTAGACAAACCACAGTCTTGTCCCACCTTTCTAGAACAGCAAAGTTCAAGACACTTCCTTGAAAAGACATGCTCCTTGGTCTTTTAAATATATGGTTGAACACTAGTTCAAGTGGACACCAAACTCTGCAATCTGTCCTTGCCAGCATTTCACATCTCAGCCACAACCCAGTGTCTTAAATGCCTAGACACAACTGGCAAAGAATATTGCTCTCTTTTTATATTCCTGCTTTGAGAAACTAAAGCCACCCTGGCAATACTCATGGCACAACTGCTTTGTTGGAGCTGTGTGACCCTACTACAACACAGGAGCTCCTGCCTACCCAATTTCTACCTGTGGTAATTTTGCATATTGGCTTCCAACCAAGAAAAAAAGTTGATGGCTTCAAGTCAGATCCAAGCTGCAAACACATCCTGTCAGCAACTTGCAGTTCTCAACACATGAGAAGCAGTGCGCTCTCTTGGTGGCCTTCAAGCATGATCATGGCTATGTACTCACAAAATCTCCTCTGCAAGAAATATCATAAGACATTCAGGTTTGTCAATAGCTAGAACAAGCAGGCTCTGGGAAAGGCAACCAACTGACACACTGCCTCAGCTCAAACGGCCAGAGCACAGATGGCACAAATACACATTGTCACGACACTGGGATTTTTCATCATCCAATCCTTTGGGTTAAACTAAGTTCAGAGACTGATATAATCTAAAAACAAAGCATGAAATCACATTATCCTGGCAGGGAAGAGCAAAAGAAGGTATTTGAATCTTGTTCATCCAGAATTTGAAGGAAATTCAGCACACTGCCATTTCCCGCACTGTGCCTACATCTACGCTGCAAGCCTCAGATGCCCAGTGGATGCACCACTTCCCAGTGGTCTAGAAAACAGTCTTCCAGTATTCCATCTACATTTACAGTGACAGGCAACCACCAACAGAACAAGAGGACACAGTCTCCAGCTGCACCAGGGAGGTTTGGGCTGGATGTTAGGAAGAGTTCTTCACAGAAAGAGAGATTGGCCATGGGAATGTGCTGCCCAGGGAGGTGGGGAGTCACTGTAACTGGAGGTGTTTAAGAGGAGGCTGGATGAGGCACTTGGTGCCATGGTTCAGTTGATAAGATAGTTTTGGCTCATAGGTTGGACTTGATGATCTCTGAGGTCTTTACCAATCTGGTTAATTCTGTTCTGTTCTATTTCAAGGCTGATGTCCAATATCATTTGTGGCACTGGTCCGTATCGTGGCACATTTCCTCTCCTAGCAGATTACAACTCTCAACTGCTTCAGCAAACATGTTTCACAGCCTAAAGAGAAGAATTTTTAATGAGCAGAAGCAGCTTACTGGCTACCAGCTATGACTGCAGAATGTACCTCTGAGACTGCTCAAATACACCTCTGTGCCCACCCTTGCAAAACTTGTTTTGTATTGATTTGCAGTGTATCCAAGCAGCTCTGCGGAAGAAAACATCATCAAAATAGCAAGATTAAAAATATTAAAGTCAACTTTAAGGGTCTAACACATTGTATGAAAGACTCTAGAAAAAAATACAACCCAGATTTAGCCATACTCTGCAAAGTGACAAGCTAGCCTCTGCCAGGTATTGTGATTGCCTGCAAGCAATTCCCAACATCTGGTTTATTCAGGTTTTACTTAAGCTATCAAGCGCTCATCCAAACAAAATTTTGGCCAGCAAGGAAAAATCAAGCAACCATGCAGAGTCTGATGGGGTGGGATGCTCTGCTGTCAACTTAGCAATGAAGCCTTGTACTGCAATCTTGCCAGTACTGCTGACTCAGGGGAATACAAGTACTGCTGCAAACCCTGCGCTACAAATCACTGCCTGCAAAGCTACTAGGAAGGCTTCTTCCATCCTAGGAGTTCAGGGGTCAGTCCTGCTGATCTGCTTTTTCAGCACACTATATGTCCTGCACTGAAATGCAGACCCTGATTTCCTGGCTTGCTTTATTCCTTCCTTTTTCATTTTCATGGTATTTGATATTCCTCTCTCCAAGCCAAGGCAGAACGTTGCTGCTAATCTGCATACCATGTGTTAAAAGTCTGGACAACCATTTCATTAGACGCTCATTGGTGAGGCTGCCAGAACTTGTGCTCTTCCACTCTGATCAGTGCCTTGAAAAGAAGCTCCGAAACAGAACAGGGCATATTAACTTAGTGATACTGTTAGGTACCACTGACTCATCTTCAGTCTACAGCAAGACTAAGGGAAGGGATAAAATGTTATCCCCCCTACACCAGATTTTCCCGATTCCCTGCCCCAAAACACTGGAGCCAGCTCCTTCAGCAATACTGTATGTCCACAACTGCCCAAGGGAGGTCTTTCCCCTTTCTTTTCTTCAGGAGAAGGGACATATTGGATGCATGTAGCAGGGTTCTGGTAGCAGGGGATGCTGTTGCTGTAACTTCTGAGACTAGGGGTCTCTTCCACAGGCTGCAGGAGACGTCCGCTCCAGCACCATACAGTAACCCCTGCTCTACCTCTGACCTTGGCGTTCCCTCTGCCATTTCTTACTTTTTCCCTCCTCCTCCTCCTATGTCTATCCAGTGTTTTCTGCCCTTTCTTAAGTTTGTTTTTTCTGGAGGTGCCACAAACTTGGTGGATGGGCTGAGGTGTGTTCTGTAGGAGGTCCACTGTGGAGGCAGCTGTGTCTTGCACACAGCATGCCGTGGCCTCTTCTTATAGAGGCCACCTCTGCAGTCAACACCTTACCATGGACAGCAGTACTGGGGGGAAGGGAAGCAAGGTAGAAAGTGTGAAGTAGTCTCAAGTATCTTGAACTCAGGCAGAAAAATACTAGAAGCAGGTATGCCTCTGCTATATTATCATTTCTTTAGAAGTGGGGACTAAAAAGGGCAGCAAATTCTCTGCTTTGACTACCAATTTCTCCGTCCAGCAAGAAGCAGGGAAGAAGAATAGCAACCAAAATGTTCTATGTCCTTCAAAGTTATCTTGACTGCCATCTACTTCAGAGGATCCTTCACAGGACAGAGACATGAAAGCATCAAACTGACTACATCAACAGAGCACTTGCTTGGAGACTTCACAGAATTGTTCACTAGTGGGACAGGCCCAGGTAAGGCATACACAAAAAGGGAAGGTTTAAGAGCCAGGCTGGGAAATCAAAGGCACAGATCAAATCAAACCACAGGAAATCAAACTGCAGGTTCAATTTGTTTAGAAGATGTTCAATTGCTGCCACCCAGTCTCTACAAGGACTATTATGAAACATATTCACCTTCTAAAAAGAAGTGATTAAAACTAGAGGGTGGTCACTGTCATCCTGAGTATCTTATGAACAAGAAGCCTCAAAGAAAAGAGAAACTACTCCCCTATTAAGGTCTACTAATGGAAGTCAGTACAGCAGAAAGATCTGACTGGTTGCAGAATTTGTCATCCATGACCTTGACAGAGAATGTTTAATAGAAGGATTTTAATGACTACTGAAAACAAACTTAGAATACATGCCTTCAGCTGAGGAAAAAACAAGGGAAGGGAGGGCAGGACTAGTCAGCCTAGCTTTATCAAGTTACACTGTTTGAATGAAAGAAAGTTTATTATTACACTGTCTCCCCACTCTTCTCTTTCCACATCCTCCCTTCCCTTTTCTTAGGCACTGTACCCTAAGAAAAGCACAGAACAGTTCAGGTGCACAAGAACAAGTGATCCTGCCCATGCTTCAACCTTTGTATCTTAACATGAATTCAAACTTCTACACAGCTTCAACTGTACTTTAAAAAATTATTAGTTAGCTAAGTCTTAGCTTAATTAAGAGGGCATCCTTCTCTTGGTAATTCACATGCCTTAAAAATAGCATGAGTCCTTGGGGGAAATTGGAAGGTAATGCCATTGAAACACTCAAGATGAACTAATTTTGAAAGCCTTCTTATTAGCTCCCCTTACCTATGACAGTCATTTCTACTTCTTTGCAGAGATCTACACATCTCCAAATGAAGTAAGACTTCAGTACTGTTTTGGAAAAGGACATAGGAGAGGCCCACAGAAACAGAGCTATTCAACACAGAGTGATGACAAGTCCTTCCATACACACACCAAAAAAAAAGAGGTGCTAATCCAACATCCATTAATAAATTAGAGAAAATAATTGCTTGCTTGGCTATGTCTGTCTTTTCAGATATGAAAGGTTCACTGGGGTGACAAGGAGAATTTCACAATTTAGAATACACACCAGCTGTGAGAACAAAAACCAAGACACTGCATAAAAGTTAGGATTGAGGCTCAGCTGTAAGACAAAGTCAGTTTTCTTGTACACGGGAACTGTGACAACTTACTGCAATACAGGATATAGTGAGACCTACCAAAGTAGTGTCATTAGTAAAGCATTAAGGGTTAAGACCAGTGTGTACAGGGACTCCACTCTTAGCCATTTTCCTTGAGGGTCCTTCCATGGCCATAAAGACAAAGTGTCACTTAGACTGCAGAGCAATGCAGCACTCATATGCCTGTGCTACACCCACTAGGAAAGGGCTGCAAGTGCCAACGCTCTTGGAACACTCCCCAAATCACTCCAACAGCAAAACTACTTCTAAAAATACACATTGGAGTTAACCTTAACAGCCACTGAAGTCTTGTTACTCAAGATAGCTCTGCTGACCCCCCACCTCTCCCAAAACACACAGACATAATCCTCAAGATTGAGATCATAAAATCATAGAATTGTTTCAATCAGATACGACCTCCAAGATTGAATCCAACCATTGTGGTTTCTGACTAACCTAAGTGGCCTAACAAATACCTTTACCGATCCTAGGGAAAAAAGTCTAGCCCACTGGTTTTAGTCAATTGACACTTCTGTTTCACCTCTAGAGACCACAGTGATTCAAACTTGTTAGGTCATCCCCACAGACTGCAGAAGACAAAATGCTGCAGAAAGAAAAGGATCTGTGTACACCAAATACTGACACCAGCCCTACAGTTCAGTTACCAACATGAATTAAGCCACAGAATTCCTTTTAAAGCCTTGCTTGCCAGCCACATACAGACACACAGAATTAGACCTGGGATGGGAAGATGTTACAACATACTGGTCCTCTTCGCAGCCACAGGAGATCAAGCCCTGATCTTCATCTGCTTTGTTTTCACAGTTCATTAAAAATTTCCCACCTCTCAATCAGGCCTCCAGAAGGGCCTCCTACCTTACAAGAATTATTTTGAAGAAGTAAGGAGGCATCACATGATCTTTTTAGAATACACATTCCAGAACTGCTTCCTGCCGCACTCACAGTAAGTCAGTCAAGGAAAATCCCAGACGTTTTGATCATCTTCAGAAACAGGAACTTGGTACACTCAACTGCAGGTGCAACAAACTCACTGGTTTCCAATTCACTTCCCCAAATGAAAGCTCGACAGTTTGTTTCTTTTTTTACAACAGGAGCTGAGTTCAGCTCTACCTAATTTCCCCTCGTCTGTCACGTGCTTTAACATTTCAAAGTCATCTCCCTTCTCTGAAAGCTTTTCCTCGTTGATACCAGAGTCACCCCCACTCAAGGCTGGAAGCTTCCTTTTACTTGCCCCACACCATTAAACCTTCAGTGGAGCCTTAACATGGTTTTCAAAAGAATCCTGAGAACGAAGCTTCTATGCTGTGCATTAGGATTTTCCTTTCAGTTGAATTAACACAGCTTATATATCCTTAATGTAGCCCATACATCTCACTCACCCACTCTGTAACGTGGAGCAGTAAAATCAAGTTGCTAATCCCCACTTCTTCACGGGAATGCTTCCCTCATTTGCTGTATCTAATCATCATTTATTTAACACAACGTGGTTAGCTGAGGGAGATTAATCCATATCATTGTGGTGACTGTAAGGCAAGTGTAAGATGGTAACAGTTTGGTAAGCCCAAAAAAGGGTGAGAGCTCTAACATGCCAACTGCAATGGCTTGCCACAAACCATCAGAGCATTTAGACTGACATTCCTTTTCCCCCACAGGGACTTGGGAAATGCATTTAATGCCATCTGGTACTACTTCCAGCAGTTGCTGGAAATTCACTAGTATGAGAGATGAGACTCAAGAAAATGGTAAAGATCGCTGGGTACATGATAGCAACCTAATCACATTTGAGTACTTTGTTACAGGACAAGTCTGTGCAGTACCCAGTATCCATGCCAAAGGACAGCCACAGCGTAGCATCCATATTAAAGCCTGTATTTGGAAGCTATGCAAGTACAGAAAAACACACAAAAGACAAACACCAGCTCAGCTTTTGTTCACAGAAGACAGTCAATCTGTTTTCTCCTTCTTTCCTCACACATACGCACTCACACCCAAATCACGCTTTTTATTCCTCAGAGCAAATTCCCTCTACGTAGTACTCACTTAAAGCCTGAATCAAACACAAAAAAATCTCACACCTCATCATCTATCATCTTCCTGAAACTCTCTGGAGCTACATCTTCTGCAGAAAACATGGGGACAGACATTGTTGTGTCTCATCCTCATAGGACTACCTGACTCACGTTAAACAGTTGATCTCTCCATTTCATGGTCTTGAAGGTCTTTTCCAACCTGGTTAGTTCTATTCTATTCATTTACAAAGCCCAGTGGCTAAGCAGAGCAGTGGAAGATAGGTTGTGTGACACAACATCTGGCCATTAAGATGCTCACCAAGTTCCCTAAGGACACAGAACCCCTAAACCAATCCTAGAATTAAAGCTCGTCAAAAAACATCACTCCAACCACTGCTCTCTTAAGTTTTAATTGCCTGAATCCTTCATACCTCGACTTAAAACTTATCTTAAGGCATTGCCAAGTTTTACCTTTCATTTCCTTCTCCACACCTTCAAATGCTGCTTATCCAATCTGAAATACACTCAGCCATGTGGCTCAGATCTACCTCCACCTAGCAGCACCTCTGTCATGCACAAGGGCATTGCTCTTTCAGAGAGTGAACTTCTAATTGACTCATTACAATACATAATGTCTATTTTAACACTTGTTCACAAGGTATACATCAGCACTGAAGGAACTGCCCATCAGTTCAGAGGCAGGAGGAGATCCCTTCAGTTTGAGCCCAAGAATATTTTTCCCCTTAAAAAATTAACTTGAATTTTATTTAGAGCCCACAATGTTGGATGTGCATGCCTCCCCCCAACAAGATACCAGATAGCTAAACCCTCAACTGTTATGTACACCTCAGAAAAATATAAAGAAAAGATAGAAGAAGAAGTGAACAGGGATATAGCCTCTCAGGAAATGATAATTTCCCTTCTTGTGTGTCTTACATGCAGGTGGGTATGAAATTGAATGCTACTAGCTTCAGCCTCCCTCATGCTCATTTTCTGAAGTAGTAATATTGGCACCAATAGCCATACACAGTCCCTTCCCAGACATTAATATAACACTGGTAAATTGGTAAATTACCTCCCTTGAATCCAGCCTACTTCAGATAGTACTTTTATATATATACATATATATATATACACACACACATATAAATACATAAACAGAAAGACATGTATGTCTCTATAAAAATATGTAAGTATGTGGACACACACATATATGTATAGATATAAAAATATATAATCACACACAGCATGCTTTTAAATACATGAGCTATGGGATTGGGTTTTTTTAAGCCAAAGCCTCTAGTGACAGACACAGCAGGACAGTCCAGACACAACCTACAGATTACAAAGTGTTGACAGGAATTGAGCAGCAGTACACAGGAGGCATCAGTAAGGAAGATGACTTTCCAAAATCCACAAGAAAACAAGAAAGGGTATATGATAGCAAGACTGCAGGTCTAGTGAAACAATGGTTTAGACTCAAGTCACTCTTCTACCAATGCTGCTTACATTAGCATCTCTTAGACACATATACAAGAGTGTTTAGATATGCTGGAAGACTGGCATGCTGTTTGCCACTCGAAGGGGGTCCATGCCTGAATATGCCTTAATATGCCACAGGCTTTGAAGCCATCAGAACTGAATTCTGGATTTATTTTACAGAAGTAATAATACCTTCCTTTAAGAAACACAACATCATCAGAATCGTACTTACATGCACCTAGGCACCTGTACCAGCATTACTTAGTAATGGCCAGCAGCCAAGAGACTGCTTGGTATAAATCCTGCTCATCTTTACTTGAAAGTATTTCTAAACAAACAAATACAAAGAAAGTGAAAACCACTTATCTTTAGACGTAAAAAAAACTTGCTGGACATCTACTGAGTTCATTGCTGGACAGAGTTACTAGGCCAATTAACACCACACAAATTCTTTCACCATTCCTTGGTGTCCCCTAGCAGGAGGAGTTGAGTGGGTTGAAAGGAGATAACATCATCAAGACAAAACATCACTAGCTCATTGTTTTTGAGGAAACATCTTTGCTTCAGCCTTGTTTCATGCATTAACTAGCTAATACTCGTGCAGAATGGATCATAACTGTGAAACAAAGTCACCAGCCATCTTCAATAAAACGTGATGCAAAGTATTGGACAGCTCATGAAATTGCTGTCAGCTACTTGGGACCTCTTGCAATAGGCCCTTAAACTATCCAAAGACTGTCCCATTTTGCAGTGTAGAGTTTTCAAAGTGCCTTGTCATTTAAGCACACTACTGTCTAAACACCTTCAGAAGTCTGCTGTGGAGCTGGCCACACCCCTACTAGTGCTTGGACAACCCCTGGCATCGCTTTTATGTCTCTGCCTAGCTTAATCCTGACCAAAGTAGGCAGTGACAAGTGTCCATCCATTTCACCCTGCGTTAAATTCCCTCCCCTCTTTCCAAGCCACCACTCCACAAGGCAGGCTTTGCACTGCCTTCCTAAATAAAAGACAGGAGGTCATGAGGGGTGAAAAAAAAATAATAATTTAAAAATGGCCGAGTATTATGCAATAAGAGAAGAAATTCAATAATAACTCATCCTCTCCTGGAAATTTCTCCTAACCCTTAGGGTGTGCAAACGGGATTACAGCAAGTGTGACAGCCAGACGGCTCCAGGGCACACTGCAGAGCCCCGTGGGCAGCCTCCTGAGCCGCGGGGCTTCGCTGGGGAAACAAAAAAAGGGATGCTCACAGTCCAGGTGTTTTTTCTTGGGCCCCATCACTTCATGCGTGGTGGCTTTGCAGACGGCTCTGGCTACGGCCGATCCCGTAACGCTGTACTGAGCAGCTGCGATGCGATCTGTCAGCGTCTGACCCGACATCTTCGACTGGCGTGCCTGCTGCTGCCTGCTCTGCAGAGGCGGAAAACACGGGAGGGAAAGGGGAGATTCCGCGTTTATCGCCAAGAGGAGGCGGGGAGCTGCGGGGGGGAGGGTTGGGGAGAACGGCAAGAGACACGCACTGACACACGCACGGACACACGGGCACACGCACAATGCTCCTTCAAGGCACCCCGGCCCCTCCCGAGGCACAACCCCCTCCCCCCCTCGCCCCGTTGTGTAAGCCTCCGCCTCTAGGCACCTGGGGCAAAAATAAAGGACATTTTAGACGATGCGAGGAAAGGATAAAGGAGATATAATGATGGTAGTGAAAGCAAGCTGTACGCAAATAACGTACGAGCTCCCCGGAGAGGGGAAAGGACACATCCACACACCTGCCTCGGTAGCGCCCGCCCCCCGAACCGGCCCGCGGAGAAGCCGCCGCGCCTCGGCCCCGCCGCAGCGCCCGCCCCGCCGCCTCCCCGGTGGGAGATTATGGCACCGTTGCGCCATGTTATGCCCTCCTGGTGCCTCCCCCCACAGCCACTCCTCGGCACCGATGGGGACCCCCTCCCCCACCGTGCCGGGAAACGGGGCACCGCTGGATGCGGCGGCGCCCAGCGCCATGCAGCAGCCCGGGCGGCGCGGCAGCGGGAGAAGAAGATGAAGCGAGCGTCAGCGGCCGACCTGTCAGTGCGTCCTTCCCTCCCGTTCTCCTGCAGCCGCCGCTCCGGGGAGGGCACCGCCGCCGCCTCCCGCCGCGACCGCTGCCCGGCCCGCTGCGCTGCCCGTTGGCGAGGCGCCCCGCGGCGCAGCACCCCCCCCGGCCCCGGTAGCCCAGGTGCGGGGCGGGCTGCCCGCTGCCCCCTGCCGCCGCTGCCGCCGAAGATGCGCTGGGCGTCCACGCCCGGAAGCCGCTGCTGCTATTTCCAGCCGCCGGCTTAATCCTCCCGCAGCCTAATCCCCGCGCTACTGCCGCAGCAGCGCCGCCCCCTACCCCGGTGCAAGAGGGCGGGACGGAGCGGACCGGCGCGGCGCTGCCGTTATCGCCGCAGGTCGGTGGCCCGGCGCAGTCAGGTGACCCCCGCTCGGTACGACAGGGTCTGGCCGGGCCGCTCGGTACCGCGGGGCAGCCCTCTCTGCTCCGCCGCGCCTCTTAAAGGAGCCGCCGATGGCCGGCTGCGATGTGTGCGGGGAGGCGAGGCGCGACGCGGGGAGGCGAGGCGCGACCCGGGCCTCCACCCTCCTCTTGCTCGCCTCCTGATGCCCGGCGGGGGCGGGCGGGCGGAGTTGCACCCACAGTCCAGTGAGGATCCGCGGTTCCAGGAGGTTGTGGGAAAGCCGAAGGCGCTGATGCTTCTCCTTGTCTGCAGTGTGGTCCTCTCGCCAGTGCTTGAGATGATGCACTGAGGGATCCCGAAACCGCACACTGGCTGGATTTCTCCAGAATCGTTTTATGATGTTGTTGTTGTTGTTACCAAAGATATCCAAAATATGTCCCCAGAGGGGTTTTCTTTCTGATATCTATGGCATCCTAAGGGTCTCGGTTACAATCCAGTGCTGCGCTAGTAGGGAGGATGCCTTGCCACAGTTTTCTTGTGTCATTGAAGCCTAATGGAGCGATCTGTGGAGCGCTGAGAATCGTGGCATACATGTACCGCCATAAATTGGCTGAACTTAGTTTGGGGAGTCAAGCGATTTGAGTGGGTGGGGTCTAAATGATACGATGCTGGTGGCAATTTCTTCGAGCTACTCTTAGAACCAATTTCAGCAGAGGGTGTTAAATGTATGTTATTAATTAGCTGAAGACAACTGTATGTACAGTCAGTGCTGAAGAGCTGTGTGTATGAAGTGATAATTGGATTGTGTTCCCATACAAAGCCATACAGCACCATTTTCATTTATTATGTCAGGAGAGAAACTGAGATGCCTGGGACTGTTTTAAGTCTCGAGAAGACAAGACTGAGAGGGGATCTGTTCAATGTGTATAAATGTCTGAGGGGTGGGTGTCAAGTAGAGGGGGCCAAGCTCTTTTCAGTGGTGCACAGTAATAAAACAAGGAACAACAGGTTCAAGCTTGAACATAGAAGATTTCGCCTCAACATGAGGAGGAACTTCTTTACAGTGAGGGTGACAGATCACTGGGACAGGCTGCACGGAGAGGTTGTGGAGTCTCCTTCTCTGGAGACTTTCAAAACCTGCCTGGATGCATTCCTGTGCAGACTACCCTGGGTGATGCTGCTTTGGCCGGTGGGTTGGACTCGATCTCTCGAGGTCTCTTCCAACCTCTAATGTACTGAGGTACTGTGATACTGACAAGGGATTGTGGTCTGCACTAGTATGAGACAGCAGCTTCTGTATTACTTTTTCTTTTTCAACTTGACAACCAAGAGCTTTTCAAAGCCCTAGGTAGCATGAAAGCTTGGCAATCCTGTTAAAAATTCTCAAAGGTTCAAGTTGTCATTTCTATGAAGAAATCTCTTCCCAAATAACTCTGCAAACAGTGCCTGTGTGCACTGCAGAAAGGTGTTTGAGTTTTCAGTTAATTCTTCATTTATGCAGAGCAGGTAGAAATGTTTGGATTTCAAGATTCAGGTGCTTTCTCAGAGGTGGTGTGTGAATACAGGCAGAAATTTCAGTTCAAAAAAGATCTAAAATGTATGTCACTAACTGCTAGCAATAAGCATTAGGGGTCTGCAAACTTGGAATGCTCCTGTAGGTGAGATTCATATTCCAATAGGATCTGAGGGTACCAGTGGATGGCCAGCTGAATGTGAGCCAGCAGTGTGCCCAGGTGGCCACGAAGGCAAATAACATCCTGGCTTGTATCAAGAACAGTGTGTCCTGCAGGAGTAGGGGAGTCCCTGTACTCATGAGGCCACAGCTTGAGTACTGTGTTCAGTTCCAGGCACCACAGTATAATAAAGACATTGGGGTCCTAGAGTGTGCTCAGAGAAGAGCAACAAGGCTGGTGAAGGGTTTGGGGGGCATGATGGACTAAGAGTGTCTGAGCAAAGTGAGGTTCTTTAGTCTTGAGAATAGAAGGCTGAGAGGAGATCTTATTGCCCTCTACAAGTACCCGAAAGGCGGTTGTAGTGAGGCTGTTGTTGGTCTCTCCTCCCAAGTAGCTAGGGATTGGACAGGAGGAAATGGGCTTAAGTTGTGCCAGGGGAAGTTTTGACTGGATATTAGGAAAAAAAATCTTTACTAAGAGTAAAGAGGTGTTGGAACAGGCTGCACAGGGAGGTGGTGGAGTCACCATCCCTGGAGGTGTTCAACAGTCATGTTGATAGAATAGAATAGAATAGAATAGAATAGAATAGAATAGAATAGAGCAGACCAGGTTGGAAAAGACCTTTTCAGATCATCAAGTCCAACCCATCACCCAACACCATCTAATCAACTAAACCATGGCATCAAGTGCCTCATCCAGTCTCTTCTTAAACACCTCCAGTGATGGTGACTCCACCACCTCCCTGGACAACCCATTCCAATGGCCAATCACTCTTTCTGTAAAAAACTTCTTCCTAACATCCAGCCTAAAATGTGGCACTTCAGACTATAGTTTAGTAGTCATGATAGTTGGGTTTTGGTTGGACTCAATGGTCTTAAAGGTCTTTTCCAGTCTTAATGATTCTATGAATGTGTCTGAGCCTTTCAGCTCTGTTCCGTAATGAGTGGCAAATGAGTAAATGGTGGAGCTGCACAGAAAAATAACGTAACACTGTGTTCTTTAGCATTACTCTTAGACTAATGTTCAAGTGCAGACAAAATGTAGTTATATTTAGAAATTGTGTTTCATTTACTACAGAAACGTTAACTTCCATTCCCAGAAATTCAGCATTAATGGAGTGATTTGGGGGAGCTAGAAGTACATCCTAGCAAAGGCACATAGTTTTTCCTCTGTGCTTCATGGTCAGTTATTTGGATCATAGTGCCAATTGATTTCAGAGGAAAGAAGATACTTCATGTTCCATTATGGGCATTAAGAGTGACTCTAAACTCTTCTTGGTGATACTGACAGGAGTTTAGGATGGCATGACTTCCTTTTAAACTGGCATATGATAGAAGAACAAAAAACCACATTATTATTTTTTTCTTGGAGTTTGCTGGTTCTATCCAGCAAAAAACTTAGAGTAGCTGAACTTGACAAAAGGAAGATAGTTTTCAGCTTTATGCTAGGCAAAGGGTTTAATTAGCAGTGCAACATTTTGGTTTTACTTATGTCTAGTGTACATCTTCCATGTCAAGGTCTGGATACTTTCTGAACTAGTCCATATTGTTCTCAGCAGTTTCTGTCACTGACATTATCAGCTGTATCACCAAAAACTATGACTGATAATACTCAGATCGTTTCACATCTTCATGTTGTCAAAATATTTAAGCAAAAGAGGAGTCAGACAACTTGTACTATTGCCTTAAAATTTACACATTGCAAACTGAATTTAAATGCAAAGAATAAAGAGATCCTCCTCCATTCCTGGAGGGAAGGGATGCCATCCAGAGGGACCTTGACAGGCTGGAGAGGTGAGCCCATGCCAGCCTCATGAGGTTCAACAAGATCAAGTGCAGGGTCCTGCATCTGGGTTGGGACAATCCTTGGTACCGATATAGGCTGGGCAGGGACTGGCCTGAGAGCAGCCCTGAAGAAAAGGACTTGGGGGTGCTGGTGGATAAGATGCTCAACATGAGCCACTTGCAGCCCAGAAAGCTGATCACACCCTGGGCTGCATCAAGAGAAATGTGGCCAGCAGGTCAAGAGAGGTGATTCTTCCCCTCTACAATGCTCTCATGAGACCCCACCTGGAGTGCTGTGTCCAGTTCTGGAGCCCATGTCAAAAGAAAGATCTGGAGGTGCTGGAACATGTCCAGAAAAGGGCCACAAGGACAATCAGAGGGCTGGAGCACCTCTCCTATGAGGACAGACTGAGAGAGTTGGGGCTGTTCAGTCTGGAGAAGAGAAGGTTCCAAGGACACCCTATTTTGGCCTTCCAGTATCTGAACGGGGCCTACAAGAAAGCTGGTGAGGGACTTTTTAGGGTGTCAGGTAGTGATAGGACTAGGGGGAATGGATCCAAGCTAGAGGAGGGGAGATCTGAGCATCAGGACCAGAGCTGTTACTTTGCCTCTCCCTCTTGTTTTTAGGGCCAGTGGTACAAACAGAGCTACTGGAGAGGCTGGCTGTAACCATAGTGATAGCAGCAGCCCTGAACATATCTACTTAGTTCTGGGAAGGGGGAGAAAAGGACTTTTCAAAGGAGGAGCATCCTCCTGACTTTGTGTCAGGTTGATGGAGCCAGGTGAGCAGCAGTATTGTCCCTCTATGGCACTTGCAGCAGAATTGCAGTGCACCAGCAGATAGCCAAATCATGAAGTACCCAGGAGTTTCTATGATTCTGCTGTTTAAAAGAACCTCATTGTTTGGTCTTGGGTGGCTTCAGTCCATGACAATTCGTGCAGCCTCTGTGCTCACTCTCCTTCATGGCAGGTGTTCCGGTAGTTCCTTTGGTTACCGTGACAAAAAAGCACCAGTGAGAAATTAAAGCAGGTTGTCAATTTTCCAGTCAGAATGATGGCTTAAGAAGGATGATGTAGCCTGAACGTGGTCATATATCCCATCAATTAATTTTGGGGGGGACCACTTGAATCTAAGAGAATAACGATTCACAGTGATAGGAGGTGTGAGCACATACTCTACACAGGAAGCACATACTCTACACATAGGAAGTGCCCTATTTGTGTTTGAGGAATGCACAAGGGGTAATGGATATAAACACAGGAGGTTCCACCTCAACATGAGGAAGAACTTCTTTATTGTAAGGGTCACAGAGCACTGGAATAGGTTTCCCAGAGAGGTTGTGGAGTCTCCTTCTCTGGAGACTTTCAAGACCCATCTGGATGCATTCCTGTGTGGCCTGTGCTAGATTCTATGGTCCTGCTCTGGCAGGGGGGTTGGACTCTAAGATCTCCAGAGGTCTTTTCCAAACCCTAGCATTCTGTGACTAATTAATATCAGGGAGGAAGTCATGCAAAGAATAGGTAGCAGGCTCTATTACCAGTTGCTAATCCACATCAAACTGAGGTCATGTTCTGCAGAATATGGAACAATTGGTGCATTGCAGAACTAGTGATTACAGAACTGTGGTAACTGGCATGCATTGTGCTTTGCAGGGCAACCCACTCAGGAGTGTGTCCAGCAGATTGAGGGAGGTTCTTCTCCCCCTCTACTCTGCCCTGGTGAGACTGCACCTGGAATATTGCATCTAGTTTTGGAATATTGCTCCCCAGTTCAGGAGGGACAGTGATCTACTGGAGAGAATCCAGCAGAGGGCTATGAGGACGATTAAGGGACTGGAACACTGCCCTCTGTAGAGAGGCTGAGAGCCCTGGGCCTTTTTAGTCTGGAGAAGACTGAGAAGGGACCTAATAAACGTTTCTAAATATCTGAGGGCTGGGTGTCAAGAGGGAGGGGACAGGCTCTGCTCACTTGCACCCTGTGGTAGGACAAGGGGCAATGGATATAAACTGCAGCACAAGGAGTTTCCATCTCAACATGAGGAGGAACTTCTTCACTGTGAGGGTCACAGAGCACTGGAACAGGCTGCCCAGAAGGTTTGTGGAGTCTCCTTCTCTGGAGGCTTTCAAGACCCATCTGAATGTGTTCCTGTGCAACCTGCAATAGATTCTGTTGCCCTGCTCTGGCAGGGGGGTTGGACTCTAAGATCTTTGAAGGTCCCTTCCAACCCCTAACATCCCATGATCCTGTGATCCTATAGGCATATGTTGTGCTGTTCAGTGCAGGGCAGCCAGGTGGGTTCCGTCCCCTTTTCCATCATGCTGGGTCTCACAGGAACAACCAAAAAATCTGTATCATAGAGACTTCTGTTTTCTGATGCATTAGTGGCCCCAGTCACCCATATCACAAGGATAACTTTTACTGCTGGAGTAGATTTTGGGTTGGATCTGGCAATAATACCAAGGTTAATAAACTAGAAGTGGGAGAGATGCATGCACATGTGGGAAACAGGACAAAAGTTCTATAACAATGAAAGTCAGTACCTGTGAACTCCTGTCTGTTTGATTTTGATCATTGGTTTCATAATCTTGGTAGAGCCTCTGATGCAGAAGTCTGGAGTTATGAACTATATTGCATTTCCACACAACAGACTCAAGCTCAGCTTGATTTATTTTTTGTCTACCTTTTATATTTAGCACAAAGCTTATTCTGTGGATTTACTTGAACAAGCCTGTGTACCAAAGGCTACTTAACTTGCTGCTTCTGCAAGTCATATGTGTTCTAATATGTACAGTGCAGAAACAGCAGCTTCATGTTGATATTAGGCACCTATGAGAATTAACTTAAGAAGATCTGCAGCTCAGCTTATATAAATGCCAATATTTAATATTCCACTGAAATGGCAAGAGAAACATCTATTAAACAAGGTAGGTGAAGCCATGCTACACTTCACAGACATTAGCATGGAAAAGATTTGCTGGAGTATACAGAAACAGATAATTAACTACTAATTAACTCCTCAAATTTGTTGACTAATTGGCAGTCCTGTCTTTGGACACAAAGTAACTCTGAAGACATTGGTCACAGCTGTATCCTTTCCTCAAAGAGGGAAAGATGCTGCCAGAAATAAAGTCCAAATTTCACTCCTTCATGTGCCATATTTGACCAAAAAAATGGTTTTGGTAATCCATGGAACAGACAACAGACTTTTAACCTGCCCTGGCTTTGTGGTCCTTAGGTTTTTCTGTTCAAGCAAACCCAACTGGTTTTGGTGGAGCTGTGTTATTTTGTTATCTGTACTGACAAAGCGTCAAGAAAGTCATTTTGCCCTCAGTGGTGAATTGCTGTTGTGTTAATAATTGCCATAACTGCATTAACTCTATTTTAATACAATTGCAGTTGTGTTCTGGCTATGGTCATCATGGCCAGGGGTGCTTCACTGACTGTCACTTGTCCACCTCCTGTCTGCTCTAACAGGGCAAACTTGCTGCTGCTGTGTCTTACACTAAGGGGAAGCAGCACAAGTGGCTGAAACTGTGACTGAGCAGCAGCTGGCCAAGACCTGCAAAGGAGGAAGCTTCCCCTATTAGAGAACACAGAATTAGCCAGGTAGGAAAAGACATTCGAGATCACAGTATCACAGTATCACCAAGGTTGGAAGAGACCTCAAAGATCATCAAGTCCAACCTGTCATCACAGACCCCATGACTAAACCATGGCACCAAGTGCCATGTCCAATCCCCTCTTGAACACCTCCAGGGACGGTGACTCCACCACCTCCCTGGGCAGCACATTCCAATGACCAATCTCTCTCTCCGTGAAGAATTTCTTCCTAGCATCCAGCCTAAACCTCCCCTGTCACAGCTTGTGACTGTATCCTCTCGTTTTGTCAGAGGTTGCCAGGGCCAATCTTCTGCTGCTGTATCTTACACTAAGGGGAAGCAGCACAAGAGGCTGAAACTGTGACTGAGCTGCAGCTGTCCAAGACCTGCAAAGGAGGAAGCTTCTCTATACTCTCACAAAGAAAAAAAAGTAAAGCTTGTGAAGAGGAAGCAATTTGATTTCTTTGCTATGCCAAATCAGTAAAGCAGGAAGGACAGGGAACTGCTTGAAAGAGTCCAGTGCAGAGCCACAAAAATGATTAGGGGAGTGGAACGTCTTCCTTATGAGGAGAGACTGATGGAGCTGAGGGCTCTTCAGCTTAGAGATGAGGAGACTGAGAGGTGACCTCATTCATGTTTATAAATATGTAAAGGGTGAGTGCCAAGAGGCTGGAGCCAGGCTCTGCTGGGTGATGCCCAATGGCAGAACAAGGGGCAATGGGTGGAAGTTGAGGCTTAGGAAGTTCCATAGAAACATGAGGGGAAAATTTTTTTCCCTGTGAGGGTGACAGAACACTGGAACAGGCTGCCCATGGGGGTTGTGGAGTCTCCTTCTCTGGAGATATTCAGAACTCATCTGGATGTGTTCCTGTGTGATCTGCTCTAGGTGATCCTGCTCTGGCAGGGAGGGTGGACTGGATGATCTTTTGAGGTCCCTTTCAGCCTTCTGTGATTCTGTAAGCCCAGGCTCTCACCTACTTGTCTGGCTCTTGGCAGCAAACCTAGGTGGCAAATTCTCCATTTCTATACAAGGGGGAATGCCATTAAACAGTAACATAAACATTCTGAATACTTGTTGATAAATTGTGTGCATTTAAAGCATGTTTTTATTTTACACATTGTCTAATACCTGCACAGACAGTGAATGTTAAGGAAAAGTTATTAAGACAGTGGGCCTTCAGTGAAGTCCAGGAAGGATGACCCACATCCTGTTCAAGAGCTTTGCCACGTGATACGAGCTGTTCATTTGAGCTTTTCATCATCCTGGATCCAGATTTTAACCAAGTAAGAACTTGGTGTGTTGTAGGAAGAAGCTGAACTACAAGGAGGAGGTCACTGGGGTTCAGCATAATGCATTTTCCTCACAGTCAGTGGAAATGTGGTACCATCCAAACCTCAGGACTGAGCTTCCAACCACATACTGTAGCATGTCTACACCATGTTCTTCACCACGAGGGGTGGTGAGACACTGCACAGGTTGCCCAGAGAGGTGGTAGAAGCCCCATCCCTGGAGGTTTTTAAGGCCAGGCTGGATGTGGCTCTGAGCAACCTGATGTAGTGTGAGGTGTCCCTGCCCATGGCAGCGGGCTTGGATCTAGATGATCCTTGAGGTCCCTTCCAACCCTGACAATTCTATGATTCTGTCCTGTCTGCAGTTGCTTTAAGCTCAGAAACACAGAGCTGTACAGTAAAATGTCAGCAAAGTATTGTCAAATTCTCCAAAAGAAATTTCTGGTTATTGTTTCAGTGACAGATTTGTTCAGCAGAGGTTCAATAGATGTCAGCTCCCTGTCAAATAAAAGTAAAAAATTTAACCCAGAGGGTAGAAAAAGTTTTAAGCTGAAAAATATAACCAGATATTTGTCAGAGGAAGAGATTATGAGTTATAACACTTTATGACCAAATACTACCTCTGTTTACTTGAAAAGAAGCTGGGATAGACAATTAGACAGATGAATGTATGCCAAAACTTACATATGCAGATATGTATCTCACAGTATCACAGCACATTAGAGGCTGGAAGGGACCTCCAGAGATCATCGAGTCCATCCCCCCTGCCAAAGCAGGACCACCTAGGGTAGTCCACACAGCAATGCAGCCAGGTGGGTTTTGAAAGGCTCCAGAGAAGGAGATTCCACAACTGTCTGGGCAGCCTGTTCCAGGGCTCTGTCGCACTCACTGTAAAGAAGTCTCTCCATTTGTTGAGGTGAAACCTTCTGTGTTCAAGTTTGTATCCATTGCTCCTTGTCTTATTACTGTGCACCACCAAAAAGAGCTTGGCCCCCTCCTCTTGACACCCACCCCTCAGGTATTGATAGACATTGATCAGATCCTCTCTGTCTTCTCTTCTCCAGATTAAACAGCCCCAGGGCTCTCAGTCTCTCTTCACAGGGGAGATGCTCAAGTCCCCTATTTATCCTTGTGGCTCTCCATTGGATTCTCACCAGTAGTCCCTGTGTCTCTTGAACTGGGAAGACCAAAACTGGACACAGTATTGCAGATGTGGTCTCAGCAGGGCAGAGTAGATGGGGAGAAGAACCTCCCTAGCCCTGCTGGATACACTTTTCTTGATGCCCCCCAGGATCCCATTGGCTCTCTTGGCCACAAGGGCACAAGGGCTGTCCCACAGAGAACTTGCTGCATAGAGGCTTTTAAAAAATGCTTTTAGCAAGACTTAATCCCAATCTGTCAACAGTTCTGGTATCTTCTGTGCACATTATAGTTGTGCTAAGGACTCTGAGCATAAAGCTCAATCTGCTACTGTAAGGCAAAATTCTTCAGCTATGCTTTTGAAGCAGTGTCATGACTGGTATCGCTTGGTATCTTCTCACTTCCTACTCTTCCAAGCTTGAAGTTGCTCTTTAACCAAATTTGTCCACCCACAGGAGGATGCTTTTGATTGTACTGGCTTCCAGTGGCAATCTAAGGGCCATGTCAGTGGTGGCATGTAGTCAGTTAACTCCATCTTCTTGGCTTGGTACATTACACATTTCACTGGTGTTGCACAATGCTGGCTCTGTCACAACCGCATAAAGGACTAAGCCTTTCTGATCGTAGAATCACAGACTCAACCAGGCTGGAAAAGACCTCAGAGATCATCAAGTCCAACCTAATGCCTAACACCTCATGACAACTAACCACGACTTCAAGTGCCACATCCAATCCTTTTTTGAACACCTCCAGGGAGGGTGACACCACCACCTCCCTGGGCAGCACATTCCAATGGCCAATCTCTCTTTCTGTGAAGAATTTCTTCCTAACATCCAGAATAAACCTCCCCTGGCGCAGCTTGAGACTGTGTCCTCTTGTTCTGTTGGTGGTTGCCTGGGAGAAGAGATCAACCCCCACCTGTTTACAACCTCCTTTCAGGTAGTTGTAGAGAGCAATAAGGTCTCCCCTGGATTGCTTGCTAAACTGGGGTCATTACCACATTTAATACAGTCCAGTGTATATATCTAGAAGTAAATCCTATAAGATTACTTACTGGAAAGCTTTTACTCTGAAAAAGGATTAGGGGTCATATCAGGCAACCACATAGTTGAACTTCCAGTGTGATGCTGCATGGAAAGACCTGGTCAGACTTAGGACCTGGGTACCACCAGGAGGGCTGAGGTGTGATTTTAGTTTCTGTGTATATCATGGATGGCACTGGCACTACAGGGCTGCTTAAATTCTGATTTTCATATCCTCTTTAAAGAATTCTGTGAAAAATGGACTAGAGTGTTAGGAGGCTCTGTCTGTCCTCAAAATGTCCATGTGTCCCCTCATGGTAGACATAATGGACTGTGGCTGTAGGCTGCTTCCCAGAAAGAGGAATACTTTTCTATTTCTCTGGATTAGCTAATTCACTTCATAGAAGAGGAAGCAGAAGAGGACAAATAACTTTCTTTGTCAGCAGTAAGAGGTAGGGGTTTATTTCTGGAACTTTTTTCTGCCTAGCTGTTGCTGCTCTTTATGTACAGAGATTTCATCCTTTTGCACAGGGTGGTGGGTTCAAGCTGCCTCCAAGCTAAAAGAGAGATTGTCCAGTGACTATCACAGAGGCAGGACTGTACTCAGACTGTTTGCAGTCCTGAAACAGCCTTGTAATGAACAGTGACAAATAGAAATTCCCCTGCCTATTCATTAGCTCACTGTGCAGTCTGGCAGTGACCACTTACTTGAAAAAAAAACCCACATATTCCATATATATATGGAATATATTTCCATGTATTCCAAAACATACCAGTCAGGTAGGTATTTGGCATAGGCACCGCCCAGTGCCACCCTGATGCTCACTGCTGCCCTTCCTTGCACACTTCTATCCAGTGTATGTACTGGGGCCATGTTTTCTTGCCTATGAGGCATTCCCCTTTTCTTTTCTTACATCTTCTGTTTGTGGGGTGATTTTCTCATTTCATCACAGCTGCTTATACTTGAATAGAAAATCCAGAAACTCAGTCCTCAACTTCTTCAAAATCAGGCCTATCAAAGAACCGGTCATGAGTGTGTCTCTGAGTAGCCAGATGAGTTCATTTTATTCTTAAGACCACGGTAGGGATGTTTCCTCATAGGCTTCACTGTTAGGTTATCACAAGAAAGCAATAATTTCCACAGGAGGTACAGGACCAGACCTGTAATAACCTAAATTACTACTTAAAGAATATGCATCAATGTTAATTTCTCCTTGAGTTTAGTGCAGTTGGGGTAAGCACAGTGCTGACAGCTCAAAATACACAGAATCACAGAAACATTCAGGTTGGAAAAGACCCTCAGGATCACCAAGTCCAACCAAGAACCCTACTCTACAAAGTTCACCCCTAAACCATATTCCCAAGCACCTTTAACCATATCCCCCAAACCACCTTGAAGCACATCCAGGCTTGGAGACTCAACCACCTCCCTGGGTAGCACATTCCAAGGCCTGACCACTCTTACCATGAAAAAATGTTTCCTAATATCCAGTCTAAACCTATCCAGTAGTACCTTGAAGCCATTTCCTCTTGTTCTATCACTAATTACCTGTGAGAAGAGACCAGCACCAAACAGCACCAGCCTCCCCACAGCCTCCTTTCAGGTAGTTGTAGAGAGCAATATGGTCTCCCATCAGCCTTCTCTTTTGCAAACTAACCAGCCCCAGCTCCTTCAGTCACTCTTCCTAAGATCTGTGCTCTAGACTCTTCCCCAGCTTCATTGCCCTCCTCTGCCCTGGCTCCAGCACCTCCACCTCTCTCTTGTATCAAGGTGCCCAAAACTGGACACAATACTCTAGGTGTGGCCTCACCAGAGCTGAGTGCAAGGGGACAATCACCTCCCTGCTCCTGCTGGACACAGCATTTCTGATACAAGCCAGGATGCCACTGGCTTTCTTGGCCACCTGGGCACACTGTTTGCTCCCATTCAGTTGCTTGTCCATTAGAACCCTCAGGCCCCTTTCTGCCAGACAGCTTTCCAGCCACAAAAAACATATAAAATGCAAGAAGGGCTGTTTAAGCATCATCCTTAACTAAGCCAAGCTGTGTATATCCTGCTGCTGTAGAATACTCAGTCTAAGAGGAAAACAATTACCTGTTAATTACTTTGTGTTCAGAAAAAGAACCAAACATTTCCTGATGCCACACTGAGTTCAGCCTATGAGAAGAACAAGCCCAACGTTAGTGAGATTTTTCCAATCTTTGTTTAGCTATCTGATGAGACAGAAGTTTGTCAAGAAGTGCTCAGTGATGGTGCTGAGTGTCTTGCAGCTCTGGGAAGTGTTGTTGTTGGCTTTTAAGATCCAAAGATTGACAGAAGCAAGTTATTGACCCTGTCCCAGCTTAGAACAACATACGTGGGAGCTAATATTGTGCTAAATAGGAGGTGAAGTAGGGAGTTCAAGGCTAGAACTAGAAAATGTGATGTTTTTAAACAGGCACATTTGTATATGCAGCATGAGTGGCTTCATCAAGGAATGCTGCTTCTGATGGGCAGAATGGTGAAAACAGGAGGAATCATGATAAGGGAAGGGGGTTGATAAGCAGGTACTTCCAGAGTGAGGCTGTATAAAAGGAAGGGCCTGCAAGAGCAGAAGGCTAAAGATGATTAGGAACTCTTATACCTGAAGAGAGGAACAGCCTCTGGAAGCAAACCTGGATCGAGACCCAGATGTGGACAGGGGTTGTCTATCTGACCATGTTACTGGGCTACATATTCACATCCATGGGTATCTAATCAAGTGTCTATGTGGGAGACTTCAGTCTGAAATAATAACTGATCCAGATCTAGCATGAGCCTTAATTCTGTGTGTTGCTAATAGAAAATTGTGGCTGTTATTGAATAGCTTTGATTGTTGACATCTTTGCTTCGCTGTGTGCTTTGCTTTAGCCTTCATTTCCATGGCATCCTCCATTCAAAGAACACCAAGTACTGCATAGATGCTAATTTTGCCTCCCACTTCTCTGTATGGAAGGTAAGTATTATTGCCCCCAGACTGCCTTCTTTTATGTCAAGGAAGTGCTTACCACATTGGCAGCACTGCTAGAGACTTTCTATAATAAGCTGTTTGTGGCACTAGAGACCTGAGGAGCAAAACCAATACAGGGCTATTTTTGATCAGTGTAAAACAATTCTGCTAGTAAATCTTAAGCAGTGATTTTAAAATGGGCAGGAAAACACAGCTCAGTGGAAAAAAAGGTGTGTGGGGTAAAGGGCAATTAAAAAAGACACAGCAAGGATGGCATAGTGCTCAGGGTAGACCTTTTTTGCTCTCTACACTACCTGAAGGGAGGTTGTAGCCAGGGGAGGGTTGGTCTCTTTCTCCCCAGGCAACCAGCACCAGAACAAGAGGACACAGTCTCATGCTGCACCAGGGAAAGTTAGCTGGAGGTGGGAGAAAGTTCTTCCCAGAAACGAGTTGTTGGCCATTGGAATGTGTGCCCAGGGGAGGTGGTGGAGTCACCCCCCTGGAGTTGGTCAAAAAGGGATTGGACTGGCCTTGGTGCCCATGGTTTAGTAGTCCTGAGGTGGTTGATGACAGTTGGACTTGTTGATCTCTGAGGTCTTTTCCAACCTATTGATTCTATGACTCTATGATACAGAAAATCCACATGGCTAGGTTGTACTCCATTTATATTCGGGGGTGCATGCCAACAGTTTGAACAGCACATGGATGCATGTCTGTGGTAGCTGATTGAGTCCTGGGCTTTACATAACAGTGCAGAACATGGAAGGTTATCCTTTTGCATCTCTTTTTGGTTTTTTTGCATTTACAGTGTCAGACTTGGCAGATCAGGGCAGAACACTCAGTAACTGTGGGTGTTCCACCTTGAGGGGTTTAAGTGGGACGGTTGTAGAGGAAGGCCAACCCACTCTGCATAGTGCTAACATTTATAGTGATTTTTTTTTTGTTTTCAATAATTTATGATAAGCATTTTGGTCTTCTCAGTAAGCATTCCTAGGAATAATCAGCTTTTTTCTAGATGTCTGGATTAGACATTGCTTTATGTTGACTTGCTGGAACGTGTCCAGAGAAGGGCAACGAAGTTGGTGAGGGGTTTGGAACACAAGCCCTATGAGGAGAGGCTGAGGGAGCTGGGGTTGCTTAACCTGGAGAGAGGAGACTCAGGGTGACCATTATTGCTCTTTACAACTACCTGAAGGGAGGTTGTAGCCAGGCAGAGGTTGGTCTCTTCTCCCAGGCAGCCAGTACCAGAACAAGAAGACACAGTCTCAGGCTGCGCAGGGCAGGTTTAGGCTGGATGTTAGAAGAAGTTCTATAACAGAGAGAGTGATTGCCCATTGGAATGGACTGCCTGTGGAGGTGGTGGAGTCACCTTCATTGGAGGTGTTCAGGAGGAGACTTGATGGGGTGCTTGGTGCCATGGTTTAGTTGTTTAGTGGGTTGGATTGGTTGATGGGGTTGGACGTGATGATCTTGAAGGTCTCTTCCAACCTGGTGTATTGTATTGTATTGTATTGTATTGTGTTGTATTGTATTGTATTGTATTGTGTTGTATTGTATTGTATTGTATTACACTGCATTTCCCTGGAATAACAAAGCTATTTGATAACTAGGCAGAAGGTGCATACCTTACCTTCAAACCTGCCATGTATGCACTTTATGTACAGTAATAGTGGTAGCATCATTAAGAAGTTAAATTTTTGATGGGGATGACTGTTCCTTCTCTCTCAAGACAAACACTGGAGGGTTCATTGAATCCATAATGAATTCTGATATCCAGAATGCTTGATTGTCATGCTGATGCCTGATAATGACTTTGAAATAGATGTAATGAAGTGGAATAACTCATTTGACTGCATCTTGTGAACATCATTATTAATCAAAACTCTCATTTTTGATGATTAAAAGTAGCTGTTGACAATCTACGCTGGCAAACAAAGAACTGAGGCGAAACAGTGGGGCTGGATTTCCAGTCCTGATTTCCATCCTTTCATACCACTCCTGCCCCATAAAGGATATGAAAACCTACCAAGATTAACCCACAAGTATTTCTGTTGGCATAAAACAATATATAAATGACATTCTACCTCCTTCTAGCCCTTGGGTAGGAAAAATGGCTGATCTCCACTCTGAATAACAGTAATGGGGACAGTGCAGCCTTTCATCAAGTTTTTTTTCCTAACCATATTAAGCACCAAAGACAATTTTAGTGGTCACAGCAATGCCTCAAATTGACCATGTGGTAAACCCTTGTTTAAATCACAGAACACAGAATATTAGGGACTGTAAGACACCCTGAAGATCATCTAGTCCAACCCCGCTGCCAGAGCAGGATCACCTAGACCTGATCACACAGGATCTCATCCAGGCAGGTTGAATATCTCCAGAGAGGGAGACTCCACAACCCACCCTGGGCACCCTGTGCCAGTGTTCTGTCACTCTCACAGTGAAAAAGTTTTCCTCATATTTCCATGGAACTTCCTGTGCCTCAACTTCCACCCATTGCCCTTATCCTGTCATTGGGCATCACTGAGAAGAGCCTGGCTCCATCCTCTTGGCACTCACCCTTTACATATTTAGATACATTGATTAGGTCACCCGTCAGCTCCTCCTCTCCAAGCTAAAGAGCCCACGCCCTCAGTCCTCCCCTCCTCATAAGGAAGATGTTCCATTCCCTAATCATTTTTGTGGCTCTGCGCTGGACTCCTTCAAGCAGTTCCCTGAGGTCCTTCTTGAACCGAGGGGCCCAGAACTGACACAGTATTCCAGATGGCCTCACCAGGGCAGAGTAGAGGGGGGCAAAAGCTCTCTTGAACTGCTGACCACACCCCTCCTAATCATCCCAGAATGGCATTGCAAGGCAGTTTCTAGAGTTAATTCAAACTGTTAGAGTTACCCTTGCATTTAGACCGGATGATATGAGACAACACAGTATGTTTCCTACATCCTGCCATTTTTCAGTGTATTTTTTTCTTCACTGCACTCAGATATCTTTGAATGTTATTCAACTGCCTCAAAAAAATTCTGAAAGGAAAAAAAAAAGTTTGCTCCTGTATCACTGTCTCACAAACTGGAAAAAAACAGAATCAGAGCTCTTCAGACTTACTCTTCTCCCGTGTGCTGGCAGCAAAAGATCATGAGGTAGCACATCTTACTCAGAAAATGAGACACAAGCACCCTTGCCATGCATCATTCATGGAGTCACAGAATTTTAGGGGCCAGAAGGGACCTCGACAGATCATCCAGTCCACACACACACACACCACTCACACACACATACACACACACACACACTCCCCCCCAGCCAGAGCAGATCACCTATACCGGATCACAAAGGAACTCTCCAGGCAAGTCTTGAATATCTCCAGGGTAGGAGACTCCACAGCTGCCCTGGGCAGCCTGTTCCAGTGTTCTGTCACCCACACAGAAAAAAGACATTTCCTCACACACTCACAATTCTCTGCATTGGTGACCATGAAGGTTAATGTTGATTCCCTTGTTTTATGGTCCAGCCATGCTTCGGTCCAGTATTCCTGTAGAAAGTTTTCACAGAGAGAGGTTTTGAGAGCATGGAATGTGGGAGGAGGGTTTATAAAAGTACAGAAAGGAAAAAATGTTCAGATTTGACAGACTTTCTGTGTTTTGAATGACACAGAAAAGAAGACTCTGGGTCTTACAGGCTTTGTTCACAACCAGTGGTTTGAATCACAGTAAGTGTAAAACTTTGCCTTTGCACAAAGGCTGTAAGAATGTTGATCCTTCTGAGACAGAGTGGGGTAAAGAAAAAACAAATCTTCATGTTCTCACTATGATCCAAAATCCCCAACAAATGCAGGGATCTGAAGAACCCAGATAGAATAATGTTTTGGGGGTTTTTATTACAGAAGCACCAGCCTCTCCACAAGGTCCTTTCAGGTAGTGTAGAGCAATGAGGTCTCTCCTCAGCCTCCTCTTCAAACTAAACAACCCAGCTCGTTCAGTCACTCTTCATAAGATTTATTCTCCAGGCCCTTCCCCAGCTTTGTTGCCCTCCTCTGCCCTGGCTCCAGCACCTCCACATCCCTCTTGTTTTGAGGCCCAAAACTGGACACAATCCTCACGGGTGGCCTCACCAGAGCTGAGTACAAGGGGACAATCACCTCCCTACTCCTGCTGGACACAGCACTTCTGATACAAGCAAGGATGCCAGTGGATATATCCCAGCTTGAGTCATTACATTTGTGTTCTCTCAGAAGGGCAGTACTAAATTACAGGAATTCATGGGGGGGAGGGGAGAGAAGAAGAAGAAAAAAGACAAGTTAAAAAAATAAGAAGGTGAAAAAAAGGGGGAATAAACAAGAAGAAAAATAATAAAATAAACCAGGATGTTCCTAAAGCAATAATAAAAGCTGCAGCAAACCTGCCTCAAGCACCCACCTGAGAGACAAATAAAACCCCAACTACTTAACGTTTAGTGAACAAAAATGTTGAACTGAGTCATAGTTTGATTTCAGCTGGGGATAATTTGGGGATAGTCTTTTGAGAGGAGGTTACCTAAACAGGGGATAGCTGCATGGCTCTTTGACAGTAGCTGACATAAATACTGTCTTGGCGAGAGTAAACTCTGTGAAATTGTCTCAGAAACAATCGTTGGGGAATATAAACAACAACAAATGGGTGAAAAGTGGAAAGAAGCTACAGACTTGTAAATAGGGAAGCACAAGCATGAACATTGCTCTGCATTTCTCTCTAGAAGGGTGTGTCCCTTGCCTTTGTGTTTTCTGTATCCTGTAATCTTCTCCAAGTTATGCGTGGTGTTAGTTCTCATTTGCACTTCTGCCATCACTACAGCAGAGTATGTTGCTCTGGGAGTATCACAAGTTTGAATAGATGGAGATCTAGCTCTAGGAATGTGATGCACTTATTGAAATGTGGATGTCTGGCTGAGCTATTTATCTGCTTTTTAGCCAAGAAGTGCAGTTCTGAGGTACAATCCATCATGTCATAAATAGATGTCTTCATAAAAGTTAGATGGATCTCACATATTTCTCTCCCTTAGCAAGGAAGAGAGCCAGGTAATGAGTTCACCACAAATATCCATGGTGTGAACACCTAAAGTGACCTAAAATGAATCCTAATCCTGGCTTCACTAATATAATTAAAAAATCTGTGGCCTTACTTCCCTGTTAACTCTGTTGTAATCCCAGAATGAATGATGCAAAGCAGGGATGATGGAATATAGGACACTTGACAAGTATTAGTTCTGGAAAGCACATAACATACTGGAACATCTCCAGTGTCTTTGTATGCTTCTGCCAGGGATTTCAAGAGTTTAACCAACTACTTATGGCTGATAATTTTCGAGGGTTTCCTGAAGTGCAGCATGAACACCTGGTTCTTCAGCATCCAGGCTGTATCAAAGGTCACAGAACATGAGACCTGCTGAGCTGCTGGAAATACTTTATACCATCCTTCTTTGCAGTCCTCTTCTAAAAGGAAAAGAGATTTTAGAGAGGGTGAAATTAGAGCTCTTCACAAATCCTGAGTAAATGAGCTTTAATGTTCTTCCTTGAAATTGAGTGGGAGAGGTAGGGAAAGAGAACAGAAAGGAAATTCCCTCTGTTTCACAGACACAGATGGAGGAGGAACAGGACATCTGCTCCTCCAGCGGGCTGCAGTAGTGGCTGCTTCCCTGGAAGAGACCATCAGGAGGGTTCTGACCTATTTGTGCCATGTCCTTTTATCTCCTGCTACTTACATGGCCCAGTAATAGTAGAGCAGAGAAAGTTACAGTGAATCATACAGCGACTACATAGCTGTTTCAGGGGCTCCCTTCTCACACTGTCCAGGCACCCCACAGGCTAATTCCCATCCCATCTGTGCAGCACTGTAGGATGAGTAGAAGGGTTTCACCTTAGTATTACCATCCTCTTTTCTCAGAAAGCCAACTTCACTATGACAGATTTTACTAGGAATACAACACTAAGATCTTCATCCAGTGTAAATCAGAGTTCATTTATTGTAGAAGAAGAAATTGTCTTCAAAATTTAGAAAATATGCTCTGTACTGTTGTACCCAGCATAGAATCATAAACTCACAGAATCAGTGTCAGGTTGGAAGGGACCTCAACTATCATCTAGTTCCAAGCCCCCTGCCATGGGCAGGGACACCTCACACTAGATCAGGTTGCTCAGAGCCACATCCAGCCTGGCCTTAAAAACCTCCGGGATGAGGCTTCCACCACCCCCCTGGGCAAACCTGTTCCAGTGTCTCACCACCCTCATGCTGAAGAACTTCTTCCTAACATCTAATCTAAATCTCCCCTCCTCTAGCTTGGATCCATTCCCCCTAGTCCTATCATTACCTGACACCCTAAAAAGTCCCTCACCAGCTTTCTTGTAGGCCCTCATCAGATATTGGGAGTTCACAATAAGGTCTCCTCAGAGCCTTCTCTCCAGACTGAACAGCCCCAACTCCCTCAGTCTGTCCTCACAGGAGAAGAGTTCCAGCCCTCTGATCATCCTCATGGCCCTTCTCTGGACACATTCCAGCACCTCCAGATCCTTCTTGCAGTAGGGGCTCCAGAACTGGATGCAGTAGAATAGAATAGAATAGAATAGAATAGAATAGAATAGAATAGAATAGAATAGAATAGAATAGACCAGGTTGGAAGAGACCTTTGAGATCATTGTGTCCAACCTATCATCCAACACCACCTAATCCACTAAACCATGCAACCAAGCACCCCATCCAGTGTCTTCCTAAACACCTCCAGTGATGGTAACTCCACCACCTCCCTGGGCAGCACATTCCAATGGCCAAGCTCTCTTTCTATGAGAATTTCTTCCTAACATCCAGCCTAAACCTCCCCGGGGCAGCTTGAGACTGTGTCCTCTGTTCTGTGATACTGCCGGTGGGTCTCACCAGAGTGGATAGAGGGGAGAGTGAAACAATTCTCCACCTGAAACCTCGAAATCATCCCAACTATGCACACATGCAAGATGCTATTGTTGTATTTCTTTTTTTTTAATATATATTTAAAATCTTTAAGATATTGATTTTCTGTGCTTGCTCTCTGGCTTGCTTGTGATTGCAATGCTCAGAGCACGCCAAGCAATGCTTGCTTAACTGGTTTACATAGTTATTCTCTCTGGGTTTTGCCCCTGAATTCCAACTCATTCTGTCATTGCTAGGACCAAATAGCAACAACTTAAATCAGTGCAGTTGCTAAGATAATCACATATAGAGATATATATAAACAGTTATTAAACTATAATTTAATTCAGTGGGCAAACAGTCAGTAAAGGCTAAGTCCTAGTTGCCTTATGCCAGTTTCTACATTGCTTGCAATGAGATTAGTCACCTAACAGAAGTAGGAGTTGGTTCTGTAACAAATCCACAAACCACACAGAGAAATGAGTTAATCCTGAAACACCATTTTTAGCTTGCTCTCATTGTGTCTCTGTAATATTACAGAGGTCTCCTAGTAGTGACAATTTTAACCTTGGCTCTCTTGCTTTTTGAGAGATGAAGTCAGCCCTTCATCTGAATGGCTTTTTTCATAGTTTAATACCCTCATCATTCTTCCAGCCCAAAAACCAAACTTGAAACCAACAAAAAAATATGAATAATAAATTTGCTGAGAGCTGGTTAAAGAAAGCATTGCATTGAACCTGATTCTCTCAGCTGTCTTATTGAACAAAGGGAAAGTTTCCAAATACACAAAACTTTAATAAACGCCTGAAAGAAAAATGCCAAAAAAAACACTCACCCAAATAAAAATACCAAAAACAAGAAACACAAACCCAACACAAACCCAAAACAATAACCAATACAATGAAGCTAAAACAAACAAAACAAACAACTAAACAAACTAAACCAACTGGTTAAATACGATATCTGTAAACAGAAACAAGCAGAACACAAAAAACCCAAAACATTCACTCAACAAATATGGACAAATTACAAAAATATAAGAATTATTTGGTCTTTTTTTCTGATGAAACTTTTCTTCATTAGTATGAACATAAATATTTTATTTCACAGGCATCTTATCATGTTATAGAATTCTATATTATGTCATAGTTACAGATTTGTATTTTGTCATTGGTATTCTATGGATCTATATCCATAGAATATAATTTTCATATACTTTCTATTCTATTCCTATTCTATTCTATTCTATTCTATTCTCTTCTATTCTATTCTATTCTATTCTTTCTATTCCATTCCATTCTATTATTTTCCATTATTCCATCCATTCCTATTCTATTCTTTCATTCTATTCTATTCTATTCTATTCTATTCTATTCTATTCTATTCTATTCTTTTCTTTTCTATTCTATTCTATTCCATTCCATTCCATTCCATCCATATAATTCATCCCTGATTTTTAAAAGCAAAAGGTCCTCTTCTTATTTGGGTAGACATATATCAACAAAAGTACCAGCACAATTTCCTAGTGTTGTAGAAGCTGGTCTGCAAGGTCTGGCCCCAAAGAGAAACAAGAGCTGCTGATGCCTGGAAGCAGTTGAAAGGAGCTGGATAGTGGCGTCAAGATGATCGACTGGAGCTTGGATTATGTTACCATCTAGAGAGAAGATAAACCTGAAATGGGGCGTTCCATCCAGCTGGCATCATTCTTTGATATATTACCCCATGGTCTGTCATCTGCATAGCCTGGTTTTCCAGCAGCAGCTGAAGGGTGATGCGGTAGGTAGCTGAAAAAACTGGTGCCAATAATCCAGCCTCATTGTGTTGGTGCTTTCTGGCAGTGGGATAGGGTTTCTGAATCCTTAAACTGCCACAACCTCTGGCGATGGGGAGGGCCTGGGAGAGAGGCAAAATGAAGCTTATGGTGGCAATGCCCTATGAGGACTTTTCCAGAAGTGGAGGAACAGCAGCACAGTCATGCTAGCACCCCTCCACCATGTGTATTTTGAAACACAGGATTTTGTACAGTGGTTAGCAAAATTCCCCTCAAAATCAGCACATTTCTGGTTTTGCCTGATGGGGCACCCTGGGGTGCAGGCTGCCAAAACCCAGGTACCTCGTGAGACTGCTCTGTAAGGCAGGACTTCACAGGATCACAGAGTCACAGAACATAAGAGGTTGGAAGGGACTTCCAAATATCATCGAGTTCAACCCCCCTGCCAAGCAGGATCACTAGGGTAGTCCACACAGGAATGCAGCTGGGTGGGTTTTCAAGTGTTTCCAGAGGAGACTCCACAACCTCTCTGGGCAGCCGTTCCAGTGCTCCATCACCCTCACTATGAAGAAGTTTTTCCTCATGTTGAGTGAACTTGTTGTTCAAGTTTGTATTCATTGTTCCTTGTCTTATTACTGCACACTACCAAAAGAGCTTGGCCTCCTCCACTTGATACCCACCCCTCAGATATTTGTATACATTGATATATCCCCCCTCGTCTTCTCAAGACAAGGCAGCCCCAGAGCTCTCAATCTCTCTTCATAGGGAGATCCTCATGTCCCTAATCATCCTCATGGCTCTTCCTTGGAATCTCTCCAGTAGGTCTCGGTCTCTGTCTCTCTTAAACAGGGGAGCCCAAAATTTGACATAGTATTCCAGGTGTGGTCTCAGCAGGGCAGAGATGGATGTTAGGAAGAAGTTCTTCCCAGAAAGAGAGATTGGCCATTGGAATGTGCTGCCTGGGAGGTGGTGGAGTCCCATCACTGGAGGTGTTTTAAAGAGAGACTGAATGAGGTACTTTGGTGCTATGGTTAGTTGATTAGATGGTGTTGGATGATAGGTTGGACTGGATGATCTTGGAGGTCTTTTCCAACCTGGTTAATTCTATTCTATTCTATTCTATTCTATTCTATTCTATTCTATTCTATTCTATTCTATTCTATTCCATGCTATTCCATGCTATTCCATTCTATCCTATTCTCCCTTGGCCTGCTGGCTATGCTACATCTCTACACGTAGTTCCTCATATTTGTCAGATAAATTGCAGGTTCATGGGAGTTGCTATTTGTCACTGAGGGGCAGGTTAATAAAATATCCCACTCCCAGTAAGCTTGAGCCTTACTTACACATTATCAGTGCAATTATTCAAATCCCCTATTTGAATTATTAATCTCCTCACGAGATTTACTACAATGATCTCTTTGCAATATTATCACTGCTTACCAACATTAATGAATGTATCCCTACCTCTCTGGTTAGAGGTTACTCTTCTCTGAGACAGGGAGACATGAAAAACTGATGTCAAACTCAGAATTATGATGGAATCACAGAATGCTAGGGGCTGGAAGGGACACCAAAAGGTCATCCAGACCAACCCCCCTGCCAGAGCAGGATCACACAGAAATTCATACAGGCTGGTTTTTAATATCTCCAGAGAAGACGACTCCACAACCCCTCCAGGCAGCCTGTTCCAATGTTCTGTCACCCTCACAGCAGAAACATTTTTCCTCCTGTTTCCATGGAACATCCTATGCCTCAACTTCCACCCATTGCCCCTTTCACTGTCATTGGGCAGCACCAAGCAGAGCCTGGCTCCATCCACTTGGCATTCACCCTTCACATATTTGCAATTAATAGTCCCAGCTCCTCAGGCTCTCCTCATAAGGAAGATGTTCCACTCCCTTCATCCTTTTTGTGGCTCTGCACTGGACTCTTTTAAGCAGTTGCCTGAGGTCTTTCTTGAACTGAGGGGCCCAGAACTGGACACAATATTCCAGATGCAGCTTCACCAGGGCAGAGCAGAGTATCAAATATTGTCTAAATTTGGGTGCCCAATTTTAGAAGCTCAGAGCCTGGTTTTGTTTTCCCTGTGTTCACACACCACTAGCAATTTCAAGTGTGGCTGTGAACGTTCAGCCCTTTTCTAATTAGAGCCAGAGGTCTCCCATTGGGCTACAAGAAAATGAAAATGACAGAAGCAGGGACAGCATCAATCTCTCCAGGGCAGCACTCAATTTCCTGAGGTCCCCTGCCTTATTCGCTGCGCGTTTTATAACGCCTGGAGCTACTGAAGCAGGAGTCACACTGATGACAGCTAGACCAGCTGCATGACCCTGAAACCCTCTCTTTAATTTGATGATTCTTTTCCCTTCATTTCCATTTATTAGGGCAGAGAAGAGCCATCTTCAGAGAAATACCACAATGCAAACAGACCATGAGCCCTCATTCTAGCATTTCCCAAATGGATGGAGAGCCTGCAAACTCTGCTTTCTTTTACCACATGCTACCTAAGCCTTCTCTAGGACATCAACACACTAAAAGCTTAGGGGCATCTCCATGCAAAATAATGAAAATGTATCTTCATAAAAGGCCTTTTTCATTATTTTAATTTTTTTTTTCAGTGTTATGCTCTGGAGAGTAACTATCTTGTGGTGAAAGCCTAAGGCAAAGAACCAGGGAATTTAGTTAGAACTGGTTTTGCCATAGCCTTTCTTAGTGACCTTGGGCAGTCCTTATCCTTGCTGTCATTCCTTTTTTATCATCTTGAGGTTGGGACTAGCACACAGTCTGCTTCAGGGCAGTTTTGTGGAGCTTAACTCATTATTCTTGGTAGAGGGTTGGATTCTCAGGTGGAAGTGCTATGGGATTGTGAAGTGTAATACAATGGCATGCTGCAACAGAAGTGTCAATAGAAAGTGATGTCATGAAGTAGTAATAACTGTATTAGGATATAAGCCTTTACAATTGTTTACCTGCTGTACAAGACACCTGTATTCTCTTTATGCTGACCAGGATGATTAGGTACCAAGGCTCTGATAGCTACTATAAAATGTCCAGCATCCTGCCTGGCTTCAGAGCTGTCTTTACCAAGTAAACACATACAGCTTGCCCTTAACTGGGGCACCTCTGAGTCCAGGCAGAATTTCACAGTAGTTTTATTTATTTAATGCCCTGCTGCTGGCAAAATTCTTTCCTTTTCCATTTACTTCTATAGCCTCTCTTTATCAGCTTTGTAGCAATCTTGCCTACAGGAGCCTGGCCCCACATATTCCATTTTTCTATGAGGCTCTAATGTTAGTTGATAAATGTAGCTATGTGATTGCCACCTGAGAGACTTCTGTAAGGACATTCACCTGGCTTTCTGAGTATGATTAAGCACAATACCAATAATCAGGATGTTAGGGATTGGAAGGGACCTCTGGAAATCATAAAGTCCAACCCCCCTGCCAGAGCAGGACCGCATAACCATATGATCTAGTGCAGTCACACAGGAATGCATCCAGATGGGCCTTGAAAGTCTCCAGAGAAGGAAAGTTTCCAGAAGAATATTTAGACAGCATTGAGAACAAGCCAAATGAAATGTTTCAGAATTATTCTTGGGATTACTGTCAAATGTGAATATTTCTATTGGAGGTCTGTATGGAATACATGGCTGCAGGGTTTGCAGTGATCTCTAATAGATCTCTGCTGGTGTTTTCTCCCTGGTAACGACTCATAGGACAAAAGGAAATGGCCTCAAGTTGCACCAGTGGAGGTTTAGATTGGATATTAGAATAAACTTTCCCTAAAGGGTCATCAAAGACTGGAATAGGCTGCCTGGGGAGGTGGTTGAATCGCAATGCCTGGAGATGCTGAGAAGATGCAGAGATGTGGTGCTAGGGGACATGGTGTACACCAGACTCAATATATTTAGATAATTGCTTGACTCAATGATCTAAAGGTCTTTTCCAATCAAAATGATTCTATGATTCTATAATAGAATCACAGAATTGTCAGGGTTGGAAGGGATGCCAAGGACCATCTATCTAGTTCCAACCCACTGGCCATGGGCAGGGACACCCTCCACTAGATAATGTTTTCCCAGAGCCCATTCATCCTGACATTAAACATCCAGGGAAGAAGCTTCCACCACCTCCCGGGCAACTTATTTCAGTGTCTCACCACCCTTATGGTAATGGATTTCTAATCTTGACATCTCCTCTGGCTTGGATCCATTCCCCCTAGTCCTATCACTACCTGACACCCTAAAAAGTCCTTCACCAGTTTTTCTTGTAGGCCCTGCTCTTCAGAGGACAAGGCCTGGCAATATGGTAATGGCAAGGCAGGCTACCCTACACACTGATCTGAACTATTTGGTTAACTGCATCAAACTATATTCCAGCACAGCCCAAGCAGTCTTACACACCTGGGAACAGTGTACTCCAGCTGTGTCTGCAGAATGATTGTCCAGGAGAGGATGTAAGGATGACAGCAGACAAGCAGTTCATCATGAGAGCCCAGCACTACACACCATGGTGCTTGGATGAGGTTGCGAGCAACAGAAGCATGGGAAGATATTGGTAGGTGGAGCTGGTAAGATGGATATTGAAACACCACAGATTCCTTTGTACACACTTTAGAGGAGGAGAATCAAAAAAAAAAAAAGCAGCATAGATAGACCCCACAGAAAAGAGAGAATTTTCTCTGTCAAAGTGCCAGAAATTGCAGTTGTTTACTTGGGATAAAGACATTATAGTTTTTAAAAGAGATTAAATTACACTGAATCAGCTTTTTGTTTTTTCTGGAGAAAATAAGATTAGAAGAGGAATTCTCCTTCAATTTTGTTGAAGAAGCTATAGGGGGGAAAAAACAACTAATGTAATAAGATGAAATATTTCAGCAGATGGTAACTAATCAAGGGAACTATCACTACCAAGGATAGTGGTAGATTTTCTGTCCCTTTGGATTCACAGCTTGGATGCCATCTGGAGGATAGGCAGTAGTCCAACACACATCAATATCGATGATCCACAGGATGATCTCGTGATCCCTTTTGGCCTGATACTCAAGAACTGAAGTTCACAAGAGTTCTGCTATTGACTTTAATGAGGCAGGATTTCATCTTCTGTTCCCAAGCTTTAATAATGGAAAAGGTATTAGTTACTCTGCTCAAATGAATGGAGGCAGAGTGACGAGCAGTCCTGTGGAGGAAAGCTGCCAACAGAAAGTGGCAGCAGTGATGCAAGTTGAAACCACCTTCTTCTTCCCTCCCCCACCCTTCCCCCTTCTTCTTCTTCTTTTTTTTCTCTTCTTCTTCTTTTTTTCTCTTCTTCTTCTTCTTTCTTTTTTTTTTCTTCTTCTTTCTTCTTTTTTTTTTCTTCTTCTTCATTCCCCCCCCCCGAGTATTTTCTTTCTGCTTTCAGCTGCACAGCCTCTTGAAGCACATCTGTGTGGTCAGTTCTAATTATAGAACACTTCTGGGACAGAACTCGGTATATAGCAGGAACCAGGGCTGCATCACAGGCTTTGGAAAGGGGCAGATGAGAGGAGATCCCAGTGATCCAGATTTTTGCTGAAAGAATGGATGCAGTTTTTGGCAGCTGAAGGCGAGTGGAGTTGTCAAAGATGGGGCAATTGAAGGTCCCTCTGTTCTCACTGAAGGGAAGCAGGAATTAAACAGCAGTGGATAATTCTGGGCTTTGGAGATGACTGCATCTCTGTCAATGAGCCAAGAGAAAGATAGATTCTTCTGCTTCAGCGGGGTTTGACTACTGCCTCAACTTCAGAAACTGGCTTATTTGTATAGCTGCATTTAGATGTCTTGCCAGAAGTGAGGCTGCTGGCTATGCACTGGTTTCCTTAATAAAGACATCTCAAATGTTACAAATCTGCCAATATTTCTTTCCACTCCCTCTCTGCAGCATACTCTGCACATAAAAGGCTGATCAGTTTACTTAACCTCTTCCAGATTAAGAAGAGCCGGCAGATTTGGCAGAGTGGCGAAATGGCTGGACTGGATGATTTTGGAGGTCCTTTTCCAGCCTGGAATTCCCATGCTTTTCCATAATAAAAATATTCTAGGTTTAAAGGCTGGGTACAGCAATACTCCAGTAGTACTGTAGATACTGAAGGCATATATTAGTTTTCCTGGTTTCATTTAGATTTGCATTTTGAGACACTGGATCGTGAAATGCAAGAGGTCTGTCTAAGGTACAAAACTGATCCAGTAAAATGTAGACATCTATCCAAGAGGAATGCACACCTACAGGCAGATTCCCACACACATTGTTTGGAAAAATCTGTGAAGGATTTCAACATTACCTATTTCAAATGCTTATTTTCAAATGTTGGGTTAGGAACTGGCTGGAGGGCTGAGCCCTGAGAGTGTTGGTGAATGGTGCCACATCCAGCTGGCAGCCAGGCATTACTGGTGACTTCCAGGGATCAGCATTGGGTCCAATCCTGTTCAATATCTTTATTGATGATCTGGATGAGGGTATTGAGTCCACCATTATTAAGTTTGCAGATGAACACCAAGCTGGGGGCAGTGTTGATCTGTTAGAAGGTAGGAGAGCTCTGCAGAGAGACCTTGACAGGCTGGACAGATGGGCAGAGTCCAACATGATGGCATTCAACAAGACCAAGTGCTGAGTGCTGCACTTTGGGGCCACAGCAACCCCATGCAGTGCTACAGGCTGGGGTCAAGTGGTTGGAGAGCAGCCAGGCAGAAGGGACCTGGGGTAGTGTTGACAGTAGGCTGAACATGAGCCAGCAGTGTGCCCAGGTAGCCAGGAAGGCCAATGGCATCCTGGCCTGTACCAGGAGTAGTGTGGTCTGCAGGAGCAGGGAGGTCATTCTGCCCTGCACTCAGGCACTGGTTAGGCCACACCTTGAGTCCTGTGTCCAGTTCTGG